>BJCO01355596.1:0-10594 GCA_018326465.1 Flaveria floridana | reverse complement strand
GTGCCGATCGATCGCGCAGGGGGAGGGGGAGGTGCCGATCGATCGCGCAGGGGTGAAGGGGGAGGTCAGCTCGGTCGGCTTCTTTGATTTCAAGGTCCGGGTCAGACACCCTGACTCGGTCAGATGGCTCGATTCATCGTTTTAAACGGGCTGACCGGGCTGACCGAGTCAGCCGGGTCAGGGTCAGCCCGGTCAGAGGCATATCAAACACAGCCTAAATGGTGTTTGTTCTAACTTTTAAGAGTTCTCACAATCCTCCTTTCCCTTTTCTTCTTTAAACAATAAGATAGATAAAATAACAAACATATTATATTAAATACTTTCAAAAAGTAAGATTCTTGCGTATGAATAGAAAGAATAGAATTTTAAACCTTTATCGTTCGACTAAGATGTAAAAACAAGGCAATGTTTTTTTAATTTAGTTTTGATATTCATAATTAATTATTGATCCTTATATAACTTTTAAAATTAATTGTTTACAATTTCCTAAATGTACATTTATGACGTAGTTATTTTATCTATGATTCAAAATAAATTTTACTTAACATTGATAAGATTAATGGTTTTAACTTTTTCTATTTACATTAAACTTTTCAAAACAATCTAACTTCAGTTGTGTCATGATCGCTATGTTCCGATGAAAACTTTATTCAAGGACTCAGTTATCGTTGTGGCATACTTTATTTTATCTACGCTATGTTTCAAATCGCAGGTTTCTCGTTGCATTGTGTGGGTATAACTAGCTCGTTAAAGCTAAAGGACCATTATGAAAATAGAAGTTTAGAGGTTAGAATTAATATTAATTTTTAATCACAAGTAATAGATTATACGTATTTAATATGTCAATAAAAATTTATCCTAAAATGATCAATAAAACTAAATAAGAACTAGTGATTTAACACTAAGAGTAATATAATATTTGATGTATATGAATGAGCAGCAAAAATTGTTTACCTACTGGGCTTGTAATTAACTTGTTGTGGCGCCACAAAATACGGTGAACTTTTGTCGTGCCATGCAATCTCAATGTCACTATAATTTAGACCGTTTGGCCTCACTTTTGATTGTTGTATTGTGAGTGAAAAAGTACAAAAATTAAAAGGGTTAGTGAAAGATGGTAAGGTAAAAAGAAATCATTGTAGTAAGTAAGTGAAAAATGAAAGATGTTGATGTGATGATAAGGTGGACAGAAAGATATTAAGATGAAAGAAAACCAGATGATCGTACCTTAACTCATCAACTTTCAAAATATAAATGTAAAAAGAAAGTATCAAAATTACATCACATATCACACAGGAATTCTCATATCCTTTTATTCACATCAAAATCATTCATCTGCTCACCCCATCATCACAACCAAGCACTATTGACCACCACCACCACAACCACCCATCACCACTATTAACACCGTATTCCATTCTTACGTTTTACCATGTCCATCAAATGATATAAAGTAATGATTCATATAACTTTTATACGGTAACCAAACAAGGATCATGTAATAACAATGGTTCATTTTATTTATTTATCCATTTCATTTTTTCATACATATTATTCTATCATCCACTTCATTACTCGATATCAAACATACCCTAAAAGTATTATATAAATTAATATTATGTTTAACTTATCAAAAAAAATTAAAATATAATTACTTTTTATCATCAATTAAATAATTGTCTTCAATTGTGTTGTCGCATCTTAATAAATTATTAGTTACCAACAAAACAAGAAGTTATTTTCATGTATACGACAATTTATCATCAAATGAGTGATGGCTTTTAAAGTGTATATTTTTTTATTGAGAATATTATTTACTTGCCTGGTGCTATCATCCGAGACTACATTTCGGGCCAAACCCAAGTAACGCGTTTTTATTCAGTGTTCACACTTATGGTATTTAATTCTACTTTTTAATATAATGTATTTTATAAATCAAAGGCGTTCTATCTTCTTTTTTTTATTTTTTTATTTTATTTATTTTTTGGAACGGCTGGTTATTGGTTAGTTGTTAGTATCACCAACTTATTAATATTCATCAATTTAGGTTTGAAACTTGAACCTCTAATAAAGACAAAACGTCTCACCTCTCCCTTGACTACAAAAACATTCTATCTATTTGAGACAACATGACATTTGAATTTCAAACTTTTTTCAATAACGATGAGTTCTATAGATTTACTTTTAAGAAAAAGTAGACGTAACTCGAAATATTTGTGTTTTGAAGTTTTCTAACGAAACTAGGTAAAGGAATTGGAATAAAGATGTTTTTTATAAATATTTTACTTCTTAAACAGGAAGAAAGTGGATGGAATATTTTTTTATTAATATTTTTTTATTCTACCATTTTACTTTAAAAGAGTATAATAGAAAATTATAACTTTTTTTATTTTTCTTTCCATTAAAAAACACATCAAATTTATTTTATTATATTTTTCTTACTTTTATATTCTTCGAACTATGAAAAATATAATAAAGTTATGCATTTTCTTTTCTTTGAATTTTGAAACACAAATAAAATTATATTTTTTTTCTTTCTTTTTTTTAAATTTCTCTTTCTCTTTCTTTTCTTTCATTTAGTATACTCAGATACAAAACATAAATGATTAGGAGATTCATGCTTTTGATTTTGAATTGAGAGATATTATTGTTAACAAAATACACATTAAATGAATGACGAACATAATCTCTATACTAATAAATAAAAATAAATCTGGACACTTGTCACCATTATAGATCATCTAATAATTTATTTTTCTGCTTCTCTCTCCTCTTAATTATAAATACTATAATAGTTATTTATCAATTAATAGCTATCCATAATTAAAATTTTATTTAAATTTTTAAATGTGTAATACGTAGGTTTATTCAATCAGTGTAATACACAATATTTAAGACATAATTTTTCATATCATTAACAATGTAACAGTAAATTTATTTAACCCGTGTATTACACGGAATTGTAAACTAGTAACCAGATAAAAAACTAAAACCATCATGACAGCAATAAGCAACCGCAAAGGAGCAAACGCTCAACACATATTATAACAACAAACAAAAATTAGGCGTTTAAAGGTTAGGTGGCAAATTAATAAACTAAATAAAAGTAATACGTCACAACTATTATGTTATCATATATATATAGTGGTAAATTTGTATGTCCCTCAAATTTATTCGGTTCAAGTCTTCCTTAAAGCATGAAATAAATGTAAATTTGAAGCAATTTAATAGCATTCTAAAAATCAGTAATCAGGGCCACCTCATTGGGGTGGCGGGGATGGGTGACCGCCTAGGGCCTCATCTCCTAGGGCCCGAAATTTCTAAAACAAAAACTCTTTTATATAGGTTCTTTAAAAAAGAAGCCCCTATACACTTTATTAAACATGAATCCTCTCATTAGAAATGGAATGACGTAAACTATAACTAAGTACCTCACACATGAATCCTCTCATGTACTTTATATGCTTAGACACTATTATAGGTTATGTGCTTTATGTGACTATCCTTATATCCCTGAAATACGATCAATGCACACAATTCTTAATTCATATTCTAAGGCATTGTGTGCCTAAATTAAATGATTTTCAAATTCCAAATTTTGGACAGCTATTTATGGTTTTCAAATCCCATCAGAGTCTGTGTGCCATAATTGAAAACATGCAATACTGGAAGAGTGGAATGCCTGTATCCTGAGATGTTCTGTCAAGGCAAAGTATTCATATAAATCCAAATCAACTGATAGATCCGTTTACCTTACCTTGGAACCCTTCGGGTAAGTGTTCGCATATCTGTATTTGTGTCTTCATTAAGGTTATGGTTGACCTAATATTTTGATAAGTCAACATATTCGCTTTGGTTTGGGAACCGAACGTTTACACTCGAAATATCTAATTGTATTTTGAATCATCTTACCTTTGATTTTTGTTTTATGAAATTATCATTCATATTATCCAACTCTTAGGGGTTGTTTTTTTATCCTCTTAATAGTTCAGATGTCTGAATGGTTCAGTACTTAATGGTTCATACTGCTTCTGAATGGTTCAGACATTTGCCTCTGAATGGTTGAGCATTATAATAATGCTGAAGGTTAAGACCTCTTATCTGAATTGGTCAGACATTTATCTTTGAATAGTTAAGCGATATACTAGCTCTCAAATGGTTCAGGCCTCTTATTGGTTCAACACTTAATGGTTCATAGCTCTTATTGGTTCAGCACTTAATCATTCAGAAATTACCAAACAACCCCTTATAAAATTTCTTAATAACCTTTCAGAATGTATTCTCATCAAAAACCAATCCTGGTCTGGAAACTCTGACCGCAAGATTACTTCCATTGTGGCATGGGAAGTTGTTGCAGTCATCCAACATTATCTACACATTTGAACCAAGGCACCAACATTATGCAAAATCAAGTTGCACTAAATCCACCACGAGCTTGTACTTACAAACACTTAATTCCTTGTAACCCCACCAAGTTTAGCGGGACTGGAGGAGCTACTAGTTTTCTAGAGTGGTTGAAATGTATCGAGAACACTTTCCTCAATAGTGAGTATCCTCAGAATCTTAAGGTTTGTTACGCTACCCGTGTTCTTTAAAAGAGAGCACTCACTTGCTGGAACGGGAGAAGTTAACCCGTGGAATTGATGCTGCTTTATCATTGACTTAGGATGAAGTCAAAGAGCTTATAACTCGGTAATTTTCCACAAGGAATGAAATCAAGAAATTAGAAGCTGAATTTTGGGATTTAGCCTAGGAAAGTGGGGAGAATCTAGTTTACACCAACATATTCCATGAACTGAATCTGCTTGTTCTCCATCTGGTTACTCCTTTATCTCAGGCTATCGAGAAGTATATTGGTGGCCTCCCTATGCAAATTCAAGACACTGTATGGGATAAAAATCCTATAACTCTTGGGGATACTATTCATTTGGCTGCTTAGTTTATCAACAAACATGTCAAGGCTGGGACTTTGACTAAGAAGAGTAGTAAAAAGGCACCCGTAAAATCCTTAGAAAAATCATCCAAGGATGACAAACCTGAACCTTTTAAGAACAAGAAGAAAAAGGCTAAGTTCCAAAACTTATTTACGGTTACCCCTACTGTTCCGGTTAGCCAAGTCGTACCGACCTATCAACTAGTTTTCAATAACCAAGCCCATGCGATGAAACCTTATACTAGAACCTCCCCACATCGCACCATCTGCATATATCACCATCCTGCCAATGCACAATGTCACCGGTGCACCAATTGTGGTCGTTTCGACTACACATTCAACGTATGCAAGAGTGTTTCTAGGACTCTGGTTAATGCACCTGTCATCCAACAATCCTACAATTACTCAAGGTCGTGCATGATATCAATGCGGTGATCCAAACCATTTCTATAATTGATGCCCTCAACTTGTCAACGTTGTGCCTGCAGCTCAAGGGCATGCTTTGAACATTAATGCCCATCAAGCTTAAACTAACAACAATGTGGTGAATGAAACGTTCTTAATCAATAACCAATATGCTTAAGTATTATTTGATACCGGTGCTGATAAAAGGTCTGAATGCTTAGAATTTTAAGCCTTTGTTTGCTTGTGCCCGAACTAAGTTACGAAAACCGTTTACAATAAAAATAGCCAATGGAAAACCTATCATAATTGATTTTTTTAATTTTTAACTCTATCAATAATCTTAGCCAACATGATTTTTCTATCAACCTTACACTTATGCAACTTGGAAATTTTAATATCATAGTGGGCATGGGTTGGATTTTTAAGAACCATGCTAAAGTTATGTAAGGATTACACTTAAGAGGCTGATGCAACCTAAGATCTCTCAGCATGTACATATGAAGTGCAAGGAAGTTACTTCGGAAGATTTGATATAACTTAGTGAATTATGCTAAGTATCAAATCTTTTGAAGCCAAAAGACTAATTCTTCAGAAGGTAAAGATGAAGTCTTCTGAAGCTTCAAATACAAAGTCTTTCAAAGCCAATACTAATTTCTTCCGAAGACAGAGGCTGACATGCTTTTAACAAAAGCTAAAACACCTTTTTGCTGCCATCTCTATAGACTCACCAACTTGCATGAGTTGGTGAAAACTCTATGCTTTTGTCAACTGTAAATTAAGATGTTAAGTTTGTAATTTTCTAACTATGTACTTTCATCCTTTTTTAATAGATAAGAATTGTAGCTATGGCATGTTATAGTCATTAGTTAAAAAACAATCTGCCTTTTGAATCTATATTGATCTTGTTGTCTAGATTAGTGTTTCCAGCTAGCCTTCAAAGTGCGACCAGCTATAGGATATAGTATAAAGTATCTCAACTACTTGTATTTTTTGCGTAAGCTTTGTAATACTTGTAAGAACTTGAGAGAAATATATATTATTCTTGAAAACTATATTTGAGTGTTCTTGAAAACTATATTTGAGAACAATATACATCATTCTTGAAAACTATATTTGAGTGTTCTTGAAAACTATATTTGAGAGCAATATACATCATTCTTGAAAACTATATTTGAGTGTTCTTGTTCTTATTCTATTCTTTTACGTGTGTTCTTTGTTTCATCATAAACTGATTTCTTATTTTGATCTGCTAAGTGTTATAACTCTACTAACACTGTGAAATTATTTCATTGACCCCTTGACCGGTCATGTAAATTATTTGTTTCAACAAGTTCATCTGGATCCCTCTTGCATCTGGAAATATCTCAAACATCTATGGGGAAAAGCCTTCTTAAAGTCTTAAACTCACATTCTGTACCAAAGCTCAAAAGTACATCTGCAAGCATTATGTGGCCTTCCTAGTTCATATTGTGAAAACGGATGGAAAGTCGAAGAACATTAAGGATATTTTGATCATGCGTGATTTTTCTAAAGTTTTTCCTAAAGAATCAACATGTCTTCCTCCCGTTCGTCACGTTGAGTTTTGTATCAACTTTGTGCCAGGGGTAACACTCGTGGCAAAATCTCCTTATCGTCTTTCACCATCTGAGATGCAAGAGCTTGCTAGCCAAATTTAAGAGTTTTTTGATAAAGGTTTTATCCGACCAAGTTTCTCACCATAAGAAGCCCTAGTTTTGTTCATGAAGAAGAAAGATGACTCATTTCGTATATGCATAAACTATCGGGAGCTTAACAAGCTTACCTTCAAAAACCGATATCCCTTACCGAGAATTCATGATGTGTTTAATCAGCTTCATGTGTCTTCTTATTTCTCCAAGATCAATCTTCATTTAGGTTATCATTAGCTTTGAGTGCATGATGATGACATTCCTAAAACAACCTTCCGTACAAGATATGGCCATTATAAATTTATGGTTATGCCATTTGGTTTGACCTATGCACTAGTTGTGTTCATAGATCTGATGAACCGCGTTTGCAAGCCTTACTTGGAAAAGTTTGTGATCATCTTCGTTAACGATATCTTGATTTATTCAAAGTCCAGATCCGAGCATGAGCATCACCTTCGTTTGATTCTTTAATTTCTGAAAAGGGAGAAACTTTATGCCAAATTCTTCAAGTGTAAATTTTGGCTTAAAAATGTTCACTTCCTTGGCCATATCGTGAATGATAAAGGAATTTATATGGATCGTTCAAAGATCATGGTGGTGAAGAATGTTTGGAACCTAAAACTCCTACCGAGATTCGTTTATTTCTTGGTCTAGCTGGTTACTATCGTTGGTTCATTCCTAACTTCTCAAAGATCGCTCTGCCCCTCACTGCTTTGACTTATAAGGTTAAGCCTTTTTAAGTGAGGACCCGATCAAGAGAAAGCATTCAAAATCCTCAAGCAAAAGTATTGTATATGATGCTTCAAAGCAAGGTCTTGGTTGTGCTCTTAGGCAACGAGGAAAGTCATAGCTTCTGCGTCACGACAACTTAAAATCCATGAGAAGAATTAAACAACACTTGATCTTAAATTGGGTGTTGTTGTTTTTGAATTAAAAATCTAGCATATTTTCAATCAAAAATAATTGAACATGAGACACCAATGATGGGTCGAGTCAAGTTACTAAATGACTATCACTATGAGATTTGTTATCATCTTGGAAAAGCGAATGTCATAGCCTATGCATTGAGTCGTAAAGATTATGTCATGCTTCAAAGTATTACCGTTTAGCTTGATCTCAAAACTCGTATTCTCGAAGCCTAATGCGAATTGGTCACTGAATGCAACATGTTTGACGGCATGTCATGCGTCACTAAACCTTAATTGGAAACAAAATCTGATGGTTTACTTTACTTCCTATATCGTCTTTAGATTCCCAACCACTATAATCTTTGAACCATCATCATGAACGAGGATTATAAAGCTCGTTATTCCATTCATCCTGACGCAAATAAAATGTTCATGAACCTCTGTAATCAATATTTGTTGCCCGACATGAAAATGGATATAGCTTTGTATATGTCCAAATGCCTAACATGTTCAAAATTCAAACCTGAGCATCAACATTACTCTAGATTACTTGTTCAACTCAAGATTCCCGTGTGGAAGTGGGAAAACATATCCATCATCACGAAATTGCCACGTACCTTGAGTGATCATGATAGCATTTGGGTCATCGTTGACCGTTTGACTAAATCGGCACACTTCATACCGATTCGTGATGATTATCGGGTTGAGAGATTGGCTCATATCTACATCAATGAAATAGTTAGTCGTCACGGTGTGCCTTTAAACATCATCTCCGATCGTGATGGTTGATTCATCTATAATTTCTAGCAAAATCTTCGATCTTCTTTGGGAACGCAACTCAATCTCAGCACAAATTATCATCCTCAAACTGACGGTCAAACTGAAAGAACGATACAGACTCTCGAGGATACGCTTCGAGCTTGTGTCATTGACTTTAGTGACTCTTGGGATTCTTCTCTACCATTAGTCGAGTTTTCATACAACAACAGTTACCATACCAGCATCCAAATGGCTCAGTTTGAAGCCTTGTATGGCCGCAAATGCCGATCTCCCATATGTTTGTATGAGATTGCTGCCGATAAAAGTCATAAAATTCATAATAACTTGCTTGCTGCTAGCAATTATCAAAAGTATTATGCTGATAAAGGACGAAAACCCATGGAATACAATGTCGATGATCTTGTATTTCTAAAGGTATCACCTTGGATGGGACTGATTCACTTCGGAATGAAAGGGAAGCTAGCACCTCTTTATGTGGGTCTATTTAAAGTGCTCGAGCGTATTGGAAAGTGGCTTGCAAGTTTGAACTGCCCCAAGAAATCAACAATAGTCATCAAACATTCCATGTTTCAAATCTCAACAAATGACTCGCCGATGAAAATATCCAAATTCCACTCGATGAAGTTCAAATTGATAATTCTATGCACATTGTTGAGAAACCCATGGAGATTTTGGATCGTGAAGTCAAAAATATGACAACCCGAGTTTTCAGGTTAACATTGTTCCGTTACTCTAACTTTGTTTTAGGATTTATAAATAACAATCTCATTTATTAAGAGAAGTTGATTGTTATTATGATTACTAATAACAAACTCCTTTACTAAACTATATTGATTGTTATAATAACTATT
The DNA here is from genome assembly GCA_018326465.1 of Flaveria floridana. Taxonomy (NCBI): domain Eukaryota; kingdom Viridiplantae; phylum Streptophyta; class Magnoliopsida; order Asterales; family Asteraceae; genus Flaveria; species Flaveria floridana. The sequence continues at coordinate 1,050 of BJCO01355596.1, read as the reverse complement.
AATAATAAACTATAAGTTAAATAAACTTAATTACCTTAAGTGTAATTTTAGTGATATTGGAGGGGGCCTAAGTGCAAGTTCACCCTACTTTCATCTAAAAAAACCGTAACCCTATAACCCTACCCTTCTCCCCTCTCGGCCATCATAACCACCACCGAAGCCTCCCTGTACCTCGGCGACAAACACTTCTCGATAACCCTTGCTTCACAACCGTGGACTCACTTGACAGTCCCTGCTTCAATTGTTCAGTCGCTTACGATTCAAACGTTGATCGCAGCCTTGCACCGCGACACCGGCAACTTGTTACGCATCGACCACTTCACCGTGCGCGAGACCCGGCAGCCCTTCTTCCTCACCCTCAACCGCCGATGACTCACAGACTCCATTGCTCTCTCGTAATCGGTTAGGTACGTTTCCTCCTCGTTGCTCATAGCAATAGTTCCGGTTTCATTTCGGTTTCGTCCGGTTACTACCGCTTGACGACGGGCCTCGATTGGGTTCCGGTATGTTGATCATGGCTGTGTTGGTGTTTCGGTCAATTGGGTCGAGAATGGGGGTGGGTGGTTGTGCCCGTGAGTGTGTGACAGTGCGTGTACCGTGGATGTGTGAGGTTTGTGTGTATGCATATGCATGCGATTGTATGTATGTATGTGTGTGTCTTTGTTGTTGTGTGTAAACCGTGGTGTGTTAATGCGTGTGTGTTTGATTTTAAGGAGGGGGAACCGAGATGATAAGGTGTGTGTGGGTCATAATCATGCACTTGTGTTTATCTTGGCACTAGTCTAACCACCCGTGTGTTACGCGGGTTGGAAAACTTAAATTTCATGTAAATAATAATAAATGATTTATGCATGTTAATATAATAAAAAGTTATTTATGTAAAATAATATAAGACAACAATGTAAAAAGAACATCACGCCGTGCTATATCCAAATCCTTCAAAAAAGTAACCTCGGTTGCCGATACTAACCTGCTTATTAAGAATAATGTAAATGTATGATGCATGATAAGTATGAAATGATAATAAAACGTATTAAATATTAACGTTAC
>BJCO01355574.1:2191-18214 GCA_018326465.1 Flaveria floridana | reverse complement strand
GGGCTCAGTTAGGGCTCGCGCAGGTCGGGGTCGGGCAGGGGAAGTCGCGCAGGGGGAGGGGAGGTGGCCGATCGAGAGCGCAGGGGGAGGGGAGGTAGCCGATCGAGAGCGCATGGGGAGGGGGAGGTGGTCGCTCGAGCGCAGGGCTTCGGATTTGGGTGTTAGTGGTGTGCAATAGAGAGAAGGAGGTGGAGATTTTGGGTCAGCAACTCATTTTTTCAGATTTGGGTCAGAAGAAATGACCCGGTCAGCTGGCTCCACACGAGTATCAAACGGGCTGACCCGCTGATCGAGTCGGCCGGGTCAGCCCGGTCAAACATAAACAAACAGCCCCTAAGACTCTTTAGTTGTAGCATTTGTAAATGATCTTTTGATCTAACAGTACAAAGAAGAGGTGAGAGATTTTGTCTTTTTTAAAAGTTCAAGATTCAAACTTTGGTATTGATGTATAATTATTAATTTGATTTTAATAACTAGTAACTACCAACTGCTGTTAAATAGCCTGATCCCCTGCCATCTTGTGAAAATTGATTTTGACCCACCCTAGCAAATATAGTCAGACATACGTAAACCGAAAAATTATAACACAAATAAAAAAAATTAGGCTTGTCATTGAACAAAACAAAAATATCTACTTATAATAAAATGATAATACAAGACGTGGGTCATGCTTCAAATGGTGATCACCCAACCCATGCATGTTCATTAAAATTGTGACCGACGTGATTTATGCAACTCTTACTGTCACTCTACAGAACCGTACATGAGATTTTCACCTCATACGGCTCCTCGTTCAATTCTTTCGAAGTTATTGGATCCTTTTCCGCGTTCGAGCCCTCCCTTCTTCCACTCCGTCCCGAAGAGTCACTAGGACCAATTTAGTCACGTTTTCATGTTCTAATTGAACACTTTCACCTCTGACAACATAATAAAATGCATTAATATTAGAAAAAGGTTTTAATATAAAATCTTTTAAAATTAAAATGTATAAAAAAGATTAAAATGTTTACACATGTCTTTTGATCAAAATTAAGTTGGAAGCAAAATTGGTAATGTTCCCCTTCTAAAGTTTCATCTTTTTTTAAACATTTATAATTGTTACATACGATATTATTTTAAAAAGAAAAATTACACCATAAAAACGGACATTTTTAATCTTTAAAACGCATATAGATTTGATATAAAAAACAATTTTTTTTAAACTTATTGTGTAATTTCATCAGGTTATTGTGTAATCTTTGAATTGATAATGATTACATAATTATCTGATGATAAATACACAATGAACTTAAAACATAAAAAGTTTATATTTTTTTATTATTATGTTATTTGAAAATCATCATTTTAAAAAATACAATGCATAACACAATGGTCAACATTAGACATAATGGGTAACATAATAACAAACAATAGACTCGATAATTAACAATAGATACAATGAGCTAATTGGTGAATATTACACAACGAGCTAAAATAACGCGAAAAAAAACTTCATTATTTATGTATCAGAATTATAGACGTTTTAAAAATTAATAAATATTTGTTTTTATGGTGTAATTTTAAAAAAAAATAATGTTGTATGTAAAAGTTACGGGCGTCTACAAAAAGATGAAACTTTAAAATGTGATTAAGACTAAAATGCACTTGGCCTATCATTTGATGTTTCAGTTATTTATCATTATGTCACCGGTTTTTTATTAGTCATTGGATCTAAAATCTAATGGATAATAATCTTTCTTACCTTTTTTAGCTTTTCATCCCTTTTTACAATAACATCACCCTTTATATTATTCTCTCGCGAACCTTTTTTCATATTTTTAGTAAATTGTCATTTTCCTCCATATGGTTTGGTCACAATCGTCATTTTCATCTAAAAAAGTTTTATTTAGGCATCTAGTTCCCAAGTTTTTATAAAATTATCATTTTCATCCAAAAAAGTTAATTTAGTTATTTTAAATGTTAAACATGTAAATTGATAAAATTATCCTTTAAACTACATTTAAAATCTCTCAATTACATAACCATAATCGAGTGGAACTGAATCATGATATAGGGGAGATGGAGAAAAGAGGCTATTGTCCTATTATATAACCTCTTTCGTAATGGGTTCACGACCGCCACAAAAGATGAGGTCCATTTTGTCCTCCACCGATTAAGTCGACAATCTTGTGATTTAGTCATGATAAAAGGTTTGAAGATGAAATGTCCGATTTAGATCTCCTTAATTGAACAATAGCATGTCAATGCAATTTTAACACTAATACGTTAACATACGTTAAGATTTGTCTTTATATGCAAAATTGTACAATCACCCTTTTTAATGATAGATGGTTTAACATTTTAAACTTTTTAAATTTTTAGATGAAAATGATAATTTTTAAAATATTGGGGAGACAAATGCATAAAATAAAAAAATAAAAAATATATAGAAAACTTTTTTTGAATGAAAATAACAATTGTGATCAAATCACATGGGAAAAAACAACAATTCATTCTATTTTTAACCATCTCATCTTACAAACCAAATGAGACCCTAGGCCCCCCCCCACCCCCTCTTTTAGCCCCCCAATGAGCCAAAGAACTCACCTCTTTCATTATGCAATTAGCACAAACATATACACATATCACATGTTTTGTTCTTCTATTAGAGTAGCAGGGTTTTGATTTTAACACACTTTAGGAAACGCTCATGCGATACACGCTGGTATTGGATGTAACCCAAAGAGAAGAGAGATGAGATCAATGTCGCGGAAAAAAAAGGTACAGAGAGTAGTTAGATATAAAAGTTGAGATATAAATGGATGAAAAGAAACTGTGAACATTCACATTAGAAGTTATTTAGTAACATATAAGTGGCACAATAGAGAACTAGTATATAGTTAGATGCCTCTAAGATCTGTTTACACAATGTATAGTTTAATATATAGTTTAATAATCTTTGTAAAGAATATATACAATGCCTACAAAAAATAACATTTTCGCAATAGTTGAGTAAACATTAATAATGTACTTAAGTCAATAAGTCATGGGCCATGCTTTAAATGTATCTAAATAAAAAATATCTAAAGACGATATTAAAAAATATAGATGTATATGGGTAGCTAGGTTGAAACCATAAAATCCAAATTTCATTACCTTTGTCTAAGCATACTTCTCAAATCCAAATTAGTAACTTTGGTTTACCAATGTCTTGTGCGAGTAAGTCAATCAAACGATGAATCAAGATCTAATATACAGATCGTTGATATCTACACATATATAGGAACAAAAAAATGTAAAACAAACAACTAAACGATGTGCCACATATGTGTAGGTGCACAAATAATCCAAGGCGTGCTATAAAGCGGTATACCGCCTACACTGTCAATGTAGGTTGATCAAAACACCTAATAGTTTATCAAAGCATCATGATTTGATAACATGTTATAGTTAGTTTACATAAATCCTTCAAACAACAAACCTTAACCACGATTACGTTTGATGTAACACATACGTTAAAAACTTTGTTATTTCTTCTTGAATTGTTTAATAATGAAGAAAATGAAATTGCAATGTATAGACAGCCTTGAATGGCTCTATGCAATTGTGCACACATCTATGAATAGAACATGTAACTAGAAATCAATTCAAGCTTAACCAAATTCACTGAAATCGTGTTAATTGATGTAAACGTATGAATATTACTTATGTTTTTTTAACGACAAATCTATCATACTCCTACTTCTAAATTACATCAAGTTACACCATGACTGGGTTTGAACTCATGACCTCCTCTCTAAGAGACAAAGTCTCTATCAAGTGGGCTAGCCTCACGTTGGCTAATATTACTTATGTGAAACCAAAAACTTTAGCTTTAGCTTTGTGTTTAATACTATACTTGTATGTTTCAGATTTTGTATGACTTATATAGCTTTCTGATCGTGTATATTACTTTAAAATTAAAGTGTATCATTGGAACATGAAAACAATAACCGAATAAGACCGAAAGTGTTACAATAAAGACCAAAAAGTTATTTTCTGTAAAAAAAACAAAGTATTAATTTGTGTTTTAAATATATAAATGATTTCTTTATATAGGTGGGGAACATACACAACAAAATATACAACTATTCATAAAAGGGTATAATATGTTTGACGGTTATAACTCAATAATTGGTAGTTATAGAAATAATGGAACCATGAGTTAGAAACTTTAGTAAACAACACTATCAGTGGTAACTATATTGCCACTAATGACTTGATCATCAGTACCAACTTAAGTGTTGTTGGTCACACTTGTTGTGACCCGTTAGGTGCTAAAGTACAAATTACCACTATTAAGCAGCTATCATTGATGAACAACTATCACTGATGTCAGTTGCATTGCTAGTGCTAATGTGAGTGCCCGTGATTAGTGGCGGAACCAGAAATTTTTTTCACTGGGACGGAAATTTTTAAAGATCATTTGGTTATCGCAATATAACATATAAATCTTTTGGTCCGCTTCAAGTCAGACCGGGTCGGATCGGGACAATATTCATAGACGTAAAAAATCGTTAACAAGGTTCCCAAACTCAAGAATTTGTATATATGTATATATAACAAGAACCTTATTGAAACAATCATACTCAAGAAAGTGGTGATATGTGATATTTGAAGCAATTATACTCATAAAAGTGATTATATGTTCAACATGTTTGAGAACGATATTGAATAATAACTATAATATTTTGATCCCTCATATATTAAGACTAATTTAAATTCAGCTTGTATTATTGTCAAAAGTATTTATTATTTTAATATAATTTTTTTCTTTCTACTAACTACATGATTATTTAAGGCTAAAATTCCAAAAATTCATTCGATTACAGACCTAGTTAGTGAGAAAATATGATTCGCCGATCTGTCGGAAGATTACCGGACCCCTCGGACCCCATTGCCCGTTAGACCTTGTTCCAGGAGGCGCTGCCCCGAACCCTCATTAAAAGGGTGTGGCCCCTTGAAACTGAAAGATTTGGTTCTCCTTAATCTTCTCCCGATTTTCCTCTTGTCCTATATCATTCTTCTTTAGATTATTTGGTTTCCTATTTTTAGTTTGTTTCCTTTTCTTTGTACCGGCTATTTAGCCTTCTGTTTTCTTTGGTGTTTGAATGTAAGAAACCAATAACAATCCCATAATTTGTTATGGTATCAGAGCGGGTTCTCTGATCCAAACTCTCACCAAATCGTCTCCAACATGACCGATGGCAAAGATAGCGGTGCCGCGGCACCGAAAACCAATATCGACCCATCCTCACCCTATTATGTTCATCCTTCCGATTCACCACGGCAGATGCAAACCAATGAATGCCTATCCGACGTTAATTATAGCGATTGGTCGCAGGAGATGGCCAATTTTCTATTCGCAAAAAACAAGATGGGGTTCGTTGATGGAAGCATTCCAAAACCGACAGTGACGGACGAGATGTATGCTGCCTGGATGAGATGCGATGCCATGATCAAAGGTTGGTTAATCACGGCCATGGAGAAAGACATTAGAGCAAGTGTAAAGTATGCTAAAACCGCCAAAGAAATCTGGAACGATTTGAAGGAAAGGTTCGAAAAGGAAAACGCCCCCAGAGCCTATGAACTCAAACAAACTCTCACGATGACGCGACAAGAAGGGGCCTCGATCTCCACTTATTATACCAAGTTGCGAGGTATCTGGGATGAAATAAACACCGTATTGCCGGCACCAACATGTTCCTGTAATCGGTGCACTTGTGAGATGGAGAAAAGGATGATGGAACACAAAGAAAAAGAAAATTTATACGAGTTTCTAATGGGCCTTGATGCAGATTACTCAACCATTAGGACTCAATTACTAGCCATGAAGCCACCACCAACACTAAGAGAGGCGTATCGGCTCGTCTCGGAAGATGAACAACAGAGATCAGTGGCTGCGGGAATGAAACCGACCAGAGAAAGTGCTGCTTTTCTTTCGAACTATGGACGTGATACGAAGCAGCAACAGCAGCGAAACAAGTCTGCCAATTCCAAAGAAACTTGTACTCATTGTGGGAAAACGGGTCATGACAAAGGGGGCTGTTTTGAGCTTGTTGGGTATCCCGAGTGGTGGCCGGGAAAGGCTAAGCGAGAGAAGGGAAAGCCAAAGGCTAGCTGTGTTGAAGCCAAGCAACCCGGAATCGGCGGACTCAGCGAGGAACAATATGAGAGTCTCCTCAAACACTTCGGGGACTCAAAGGGGGCCGATAACTCAGGTGAACAGATTCCTAAGGCCAACATGACAGGTAAACTCCTCGAAACCAATTATTGGATTGTTGATTCGGGATCCACCGATCACATTCTTTGTGATCCTCGCATGCTAAACAACATCATTGATGGAAAGAACGAGACCCCTGTGATGATTCCAAATGGCCAAAACGTCTCCGTTAAGGGCAAAGGAGAATGCTCATTAACGAAAAATATAAAAATTAAAGGAGTTCTTTATATCCCGAATTTTAATTGCAACTTACTCTCCGTCAGCCGATTGGCAAAGGATCTAAACTGTTCTGTTTGTTTCCTTCCAAATTTCTGTTTTATGCAGGGCTTACACTCGAGGAAGTTGATTGGCGTGGGTAGGTGCGTGAATGGTCTCTACCGTATGGGCATGGTGGTCGAAGAAGAAAGGAAGGCTATGATGTCCAAGACGGATGCTGAAGTGTGGCATAAGAGATTGGGTCATGCATCTTATGATAAATTGTGTAGAATCGGCTTTCTTGAAAATATTTCTTTTCGTGTTAAAGACAATTTTTGTGATGCTTGTTGCAAAGCAAAACAAACTCGTTTACCTTTTCCGAAAAGTTCAATAAAAACCGTTGCATGTTTTGATCTTATACACTGTGATATTTGGGGCAAATACAGAAAGCAATCCACGACTCACACCAATTACTTTCTAACTATTGTTGACGACTATAGTCGAGGCGTTTGGACCTATCTTATCAAGCACAAAAGTGACGCTAGTGAATGCTTAATTGAATTTCAAAGGTTCGTGAAGACACAGTTCGGGAAACTAATAAAGAGGGTCCGGTGTGACAATGGAGGTGAATTCACCTCCAACAAAATGATGAAGTTTTACTCCGATGAAGGCATCTTGTTAGAGACGAGTTGTCCCCATACTCCGCAACAAAACGGAGTGGTAGAAAGAAAGCATCGCCACCTTCTTGAAATGGCTCGCGCTCTCATGTTCCAAGCAAGTTTACCTAAGAAGTTTTGGGGAGAATGTATTCAAGGTGCCACTTTTCTAATCAACCGGCTCCCATCCAAGGCGATAAACGATCGAACTCCTTATGAGATCATGTTCAACGAGAAACCGAACTATGATCGATTAAGGGTTCTTGGGTGCCTTGTGTACTATTGGAGCACCGAAACAGGGGGAGACAAGTTTGCATTCAGGGGGAGGCCCGGAGTTTTTATCGGTTACCCCACGGGAACAAAGGGTTACAAGATATACGACATTGAACATGGAAAAATCATTAACTCTCGTGATGTGACATTTGTCGAGAACCGCTTTCCTTTCGAAGGAGTAAGACCTCGAGTCGAAGACCAATCCACATTCGAGGTCCCTCCTTATGAAGACTTCTTAAAAGATCAAGAAACTAACTTTGTAAATCAAGAACCTTCTGTTATGGAACATAGTTCCGATTCCAACAATCAAGGGGAGGAGTCTGGGCCGACCATAGGCCCAATCAACCAAAGCAATATGGACTTTTTTCCTTTTGGGCCAAGTGACATTGATCAAGAAACCCACTGTGAGCCCAACAATGCAAATATGGATGGTGATGTTCATATGGCCGAAGAAAATGATTACCATCAGGAGGATAACACAGCTCCAAACGTCGCCGATCCTCCAATTCAAAGTGAAACATTCAATGAGGAACCCGTTCCTACCAAACGAACCAGAATTCCGTCCAAACGGCTTGAAGGGTATGAAGTAAAATTGCCACCATCGGTAGACCATAATCGCCCTACGGCCGATCAATCGTCCTCGACGGTACACCCTCTTGCCAGCTATGTCTCTTATGAAAATTTTACTGAAACTCATCGCGCTTATTTAGCGGCCATTAGTAAAACCAATGAGCCGAAAAATTTCCGTGAAGCCATGCAGGATAAGAGATGGAGAGACGCCATGCAAAAGGAGATAAACGCCCTCGAGGCCAATGAGACCTGGACCCTCGAGGAACTTCCTCATGGGAAACGGGTAATCGACTCAAAGTGGGTATATAAAATAAAGTTTCAACCGAATGGAGAAGTGGAAAGATTCAAGGCCCGCCTAGTTGCGAAAGGTTTCACTCAGATGGAGGGTGTAGACTACCATGAAACGTTCGCCCCGGTCGCCAAGCTTGTAACCGTCAGAACCCTCCTCTCCATTGCTGTGAAACGAGACTGGTCTATTCACCAACTCGATGTGAATAATGCTTTCCTTCATGGCGAGTTAAAGGAGGAGGTGTACATGAAGATACCACAAGGTTTTGCCAAAGAAAACGAGACGAGAGTTTGCCGGTTGAAAAAGTCGTTGTATGGCCTCAAGCAGGCTTCTAGAAACTGGTATCAAAAATTTACCAAGGCTCTACTGGAAGTTAATTATTGTCAATCCAAAGCTGACCACTCTTTGTTTACCCACAAGACCAAAAATGGGTTCGTTGCTATCTTGATCTATGTCGACGACGTAATAATTGCCGGAAACGATGCTGTCAAAATTGAAGAAACAAAGGCATATTTGCATGCAAAATTTAGCATTAAAAACTTGGGCCCACTAAAGTATTTTTTAGGCATCGAGGTGGCGCGGACGAATGAGGGAATCGTTCTGAGCCAACGAAAGTACGCATTGGACATCCTTGACGACAGTGGTTTCCTTGGTTGTCGTCCTAGCCCCTTCCCCATGGAACAAAATCTAAAATTGGGAAAATGCGAAGAGAGTGAAAGGGTTGACGCAAGCTTATATAGACGTCTTATTGGTCGTCTTCTTTATCTCCAAGTGACTCGCCCGGATCTAGCCTACTCAGTTAACGTGCTTAGCCAATTTGTCTCGGACCCGCGAGAGGAGCACATGGAAGCAGCTCATCGTGTGCTTCGATATCTTAAAACCACTCCCGGTCAAGGCATTCTGCTACCTAAAGGCGGGGGAGATGTCTTATCGGGTTTTTGTGATGCCGACTGGTTGGGCTGCCCCATGACCCGACGTTCCAGAACCGGTTATCTCCTTTATTTGGGGGGTGCGCCCATCTCTTGGAAAACTAAGAAACAAACTGTTGTGTCTCGATCCTCTGCGGAGGCAGAATACAGAGCCATGGCTAACACGGTGAGTGAAATCCTTTGGGTCCGTTGGCTTCTCACTGAACTGGGAGTGTGCCAAAGCTTTGCCACCCCCATTTATTGTGATAATCTGGCTGCCAAACATATTGCAAATAATCCCGTGTTTCATGAACGAACAAAGCATGTGGAGATGGACTGTTATTTTGTCCGGGAACGCGTGGAGTCCAATGAAATTGTTCCGATCCATGTTGAGTCAAAGAAACAGATTGCTGATCTACTCACCAAGGCCCTCGGAACTCAAGCTCTGAAGAACCTACTGGACAAGTTGGGCATTCGCGATCTTCACGCTCCAACTTGAGGGGGAGTGAAAGATTTGGTTCTCCTTAATCTTCTCCCGATTTTCCTCTTGTCCTATATCATTCTTCTTTAGATTATTTGGTTTCCTATTTTTAGTTTGTTTCCTTTTCTTTGTACCGGCTATTTAGCCTTCTGTTTTCTTTGGTGTTTGAATGTAAGAAACCAATAACAATCCCATAATTTGTTACCCTTACAGTTTAGAGGGTCGCCCCTTACAACCTCGAAGGTTTCTCAGTGTCTGAAGTTCATAATCATATTTAACGAGCTTGTACTCTTTAATTCGTAACTTGTATCAAATTTATTTATGACATTTCATTTGTACTTAAGTAACTTTATGTTACCCAAAATATCTTAATGATGTTGTAAATCCCAACTGGGATAGTTTCAGTTTTTGTATTTCATTCAAGTAAAGAAATGAGCAGCGGGTGTTCTATGTTAAGTGTTCGTGTTTGATCTTGAGGGCCTGATAACCAACAAAATGTATTTTTCTGATTGATGTTTTAATTTTTAATATAAAGTTTACAAAACTAAATCTTGCTAAAAACATAATCTTCTATACAATAGTTCTAGCTATATATCGAAAAATATGAATGAAAAGACAGAGAAACATCTACAAATCCAATCATATTTGTTTATGATTTTACATCTGAATAATATTCTGATTTCTAAAGATATCATCTGCTCCATTTCTCTACTTCTTTTCATTCTTTACTATTCTGCATATCAAAAGACAAGAGAGTAACTTCTAGAAATGGTGACATTTTTTTTCAAAATCTAAAATATGTTGATAATCGTAAGAACCATATAATACATGTATAAATAGTGTTATGAGTGTGTGTGACAATAAGTCTCACACTACTTTCACTGGTACAAGTTTATTATTCAGTTTTCACGATTTCTAACATATTACATAAATGAATATGTTGTACGCATGTGTATGTATGTAATTCAAAAATCGCTACCTAATGATCTTTTGCAATGAACAATGGCCTCATGAACCGATCCTTCACTATAATCGCTATACGATTTACTTCTTGAAAACGAAAAATGAGATCCAGTTATCGAGTTGTCATTCCTGCTCTTCGTTCTCCTAATTGTAAACACTGAAGATGACATACAAACTGGATTTCTTGAACTATCCACAATTCTAGTACTTTTTCGAGGTACAAGAAAGCTAAAACACCTTCTCAACACCTTTTTGGACGAAACTCGCCAATCTAATATAAGTTGAGTGTATTTTTTCGAACATTTTGAAGGTTTTTTGTGAGGAAAATGAACTATAGGTGTTGTGGGACACGAGTAAAGCTTCATCTGATTGACAGATTTAGGAATAATGTGTCCGTTACAAAAGATTTCATCGGCATCTACAAGATTTGTAGCGTATGGAAGATTGAAGCAGAAATTTTGGGCATCTTCGGGGATTTTACGAGAATTCACAATTGAAATTGTGTTGTTTTCTTCTTTATCGCGATCATTGTGATCGATGATGTTGTCGAGGGATGGTTTTTGGTTGATCAACCATGAGTAGGAGAAGCTTTCTATGGTGAGAGGTTGGGATGTTTCCATGGGTGACTTGGTAAGGATATTAGTTTTGACATATGATAATGAAAAAAGAATACATTTTTATAGTTGAAACTTTGAGGGGCCAACTTGGGTATGTTAGGTTTTCTATTTATAGTTTTTTATAATATGAACATGATTTAGATATTTTTTTATTTCAAAAGACGTTTGGTAATGATGTAGGAATGATATAAATTATTTTTCTATGTTTTACTTATTTTAAATGGACCCTGCTATTCCTACATTATTCCTAGACCACCTCAAAGGTGTCAAATAGGACACTTCAAAAACTCAAACAGTCGTTTAAGAATTATTTGAAAAAATTAAGGGTTACGAAGCAGGCCATAACTTAAAACGGTCGTTTGATGCTTGTTTGAAATGCAGGGGATATGACGTAAGTTCTAACCTTCAAATGACAGTTTAAAGCGACCTCAAACGACCATTTGAGAACAACGTTGAGCCCTTTTGAATTTGATTTTATTTTTTTTTGTCAAAATATAAACTAAATTTGTCTATGGCTTTGGATATCTTTCAAATTTATAGTTTCTAATTAAAAATATTTATAATATCTTAGCATTACTAGAAAACCGGCATATTTTAAAGGCCAATTTTCAACGGTAACAATCTCCTTAAGAAAACTTTTCAATTAATTTTCTGGTTGTAGTTACGACAAAATTAATTTTCGACCAATTTCTATTGAAAAGTAGGGTTCAACTTTTCCAACTAATTTGAAATTAATTAAGGGCTTTATAATTTTTTATACTAACTACCTAAAAGAAGACGACAAAAATAAACGTATTGTAAAGAAGAATTTGAAGGGTCTTGTCTATTACAAATCAACTAAGATAGTATCAAATCTGTCATGATCTTTTTTGGAGTGGTTCGTTTTATGGATGCTCTTGAATAACAAAAGAGAAGACTAGGTATACACGGAAAGAAAAAGATTATTATGGTGTATAATCGTAGTATAGGTGTCATCTGTTCTAGTTTCGGGTTTTTTGGTTTGGTTTTATTAACTTTTAATTCTTCTTTAATTAATTGAAAACTTAACCAAATCAAATTCTAGATGATCAAACCCAAAACCAAAAATTGAATTTTAATTCAGTTTGGGTTTGGTTCCACATTGAAAAATTAACCCATCAAGATTATATCTAGGGGCTTCATCATTTCGAATTTCAGGTTCCTTGGTTCAATTTCCTAAGTTTCGAATATTTATTCAGTTTCCTAGGTTTCGATTATTTTAATAAAATTATGTTTATAGGATGAATGAAATGATTAAGAGCACTCACAATAGATTCAACAACTCTATCTCTATCATCAAATTTAAAGAAAATTAATTAAAAAATACATCTTTTTTTTTAAAGGCCAACGAAACTTTATTACCAATAATCAATCCGCAACTAGCAAGGAGCTAGCAAATACAGTAATGACAAAAGAAAGAAAGCCCCGAAAAACTAATGAAGAAACATACACAATAACCACAGCCGGCAAAATTAACAAAAAATAGTCGAATAACCATTGAACTATCCCATTTTTGCAGTATCAAAACTTCTCCAGGATTCCCACGACATCTCACGCATCTTCGCTCTGTTTTTGACCCACAAAGGCTCAAAACTCTAATCTCCTCAAAGCATTTACGAACAGAAGACTGAGTATGATTAAAAATAGCTTCATTCTTAGATTTTCAAACACTCCAAATTACAATTTGAGCAATTGCATTGAGAGCCTTCTTCCCTTTTTTCGAACCCAACGCCAACCGATGATTATTTAAAGCATCCCGGACATGAAAAATAATTTGGTTTGGTATTTTACACCACTGTTCCATAATCCGCCAAATAGATTGTGTAAACTCACAACCCGTAAAAATATGCTCCGTCGACTCCTCATGATTGCCACAGAATCGACATGATGAGTCAGACCCAACAATATTCCGCCTAGCCAGTGAAGTCGCGGTCGATAGCCTATCTTGCGCCGCTCTCCAAGCCACAATGCCCACTTTTTTTGGAACCCAATTGTTCCAGAAGAACGGCTCTTGAACCTGTACTCTATTAAACTCATTCAAATAATTCCGAATGCTTCTTACCGGGAATTCTTCATTCCCATTCAAAACCCAAACCCACCTATCTTTGGTCATAGAAAGAAACACGCCACTGAGGGACTGCTCCATTCTCCTTAGATCTGCAAGATCCGTAGTGGACATTAACCCCCGCCTCCACTCCCAACCGAAGCTAATACCTTCATTTCCAATCTTAACCCTCTTCGCCACCACGTAAAACTTTCGCCTTTCTAGCGCATATAGCCGAGGAAAGCTTCCAGTCAAAGAATCCGAGCCTACCCATACATCGTGCCAGAAGAACATGGTAGACCCGCATCCCAATACACCTTTAATGACCGACCGAATATTAAGATTATACCGAGCTAATATGTCCGAAATGCCTACAATTTGCTTCCATGGACCACCAATAGAAATCTGAACCGGCATAAAGGACCAGGCTCTATTGGAATTATGAATCGCCCAAACCACCTTGCGCCATAGACCATTATGGTCGACTTTGAACCTCCACCACCATTTTGTTAGGAGACTCACATTTGTCGTAAATAGCGACCCCAGACCGACCCCACCAAAATTTTGAGAACCAATTACCTTTTCCCAAGCGACCCAGCTGAGTTTGTCATTCTTATCGTCCCCTCCCCAGAAGAAAACCCTTCTAAGTCGCTCAAGACAATTAATAACCTGGACAGGGGCTTTAAAAAGTGAGAAAAAATAAATAGGGAGAGAGTTTAGGACCGATCTTAGCATAGTGATACGGCCCCCGAACGACAAAGATTTCGCCTTCCATGAAGATAATCTACACTTAAATTTATCAATCACAGGTTTTCAGTTCTTCACTAGATTCATATTCGCAGCAATTGGGATGCCAAGATGAACAAACGGAAACTTTCCTGCCTTACACTTGAACAGATTGACCATCCTCTCAATCTCCATATCAGACTCCCCGACCCCGAATAAAGAACATTTAGAAAGGTTAACCTTCAACCCTGAAATAAGATAAAAACATCTCAACAAACGCAGAAGATTTTTTGCATTAAAGCTCGACCACTCGCCACAGAAAATCACATCATCCGCATATATAAAGTGAGATAACACAGGTCCGCCTCCATGGAATCGCACTCCATGAAACACGCCTAACGAGCAAGCCCTCCACATCATACGAGTCAAAACCTCCATGCAAATTATAAAAAGAAAAGGAGAGAGAGGGTCCCCCTGTTTTAGACCGCGCCTGCATACAAATTCCTACGTTGGTGAACCATTTATAAGCACCAACACCCTAGCTGTGGACACCACCGCCATAATCCATTTCCTCCATTATTCTGAAAAATTCATTTGAGCCATAACTGAAGCCAGAAATTCCCAAGAGAGAGAATCATAGGCCTTCTCAATATCAGTATTGAAAAACATTCCTTTAACTTTTGATCGTTTCACCCACGCAATTGTTTCATTCAACATAAGAGGTCCGTCCAGAATATTACGATCCGCAAGGAAGGCAGTCTGCTCTTCCGAGATCACAGAACTAACAACTCCCTTTAAACGGTTTGCAAGAACCTTCGAAATCACTTTATTAATGCAACCCACCAAGCTAATAGGACGAAAATCCGAGATAGTGAGCGGGTCCGTTTTAAAAAAATACCTCTTAATTGGACTCTGTCCAACCCTATCATCAAATCATGAAAAATTGCAATAGTTCCCATCAAATTTAGGGGATCGGAAAAAAATTGGGTAAAGGACAACTTGGGTAGTCATAATTTGGGCAAACACAAAGTCGGATTAGTCTCACCACCATAAAAAAGTATTCAAAATTCAAGAAGATAAAGGGCAGTTTAATGACGGACTAGGGTCCCAAATGCCTAAATTTCACTTTTCCTCCAAGATTAGCTCATGACATATTAATGGCTTATTTTGGGTGTTAGTGTTTCGGGTTGGTTGTGGTGTATTTTGTTGGTGTTTTTCTTTCTGGTATTTTCTTTGTTTATTTAATGATCTATCTTTGATGTATCTAGCTTCTTGCTAGGTTTTTAAATTAAACTAGGTTTTGACGCTGCGCGTTGCTGCGTCTATGCGAGTTTTAATGTAACACTAAACCAAAATCAAAATGGAGGTTTAAACCAAAAAATCAACAAAATACACAAATAAAACACACAAAAACCCTAAATCCATAACGCACCAGAACATACAGAACTAAAAAACTAAATCAAAACCCAACACCATACATAAAACAGACGAACACTAAAATCGCAAGAATGCGACACAGTTCAAAATTAAAAACCAACAACAACCCACAAAAACCCCACCCCCAAACCTCAAACCCACACCCAAAACAAACCTATGAAAACAATACAAACAAAAGAAAAGAAAAGAAAAAAGAAAAAGAAAAAAACACCGACCAAAGGGATTAATAAGAACTAGTCAGGACCCGCGCGATGCGGCGGCGTCGGGTTGCATAACCATATAATCATATTATTAATCAACATCACATAAATCAACCAACCTTTGATGCAAGCATCACAGGAACCAACCTTTAATCAACACTTGTGTGAAAGTGAAAAGCGATACGTATGACGTGTTGTCTAAGTGACAGCAGTGAAGAGCTATCTGTTCTTTCTCCCGCTCTATGTCATCTTTTTTACAAAGACTAATAAGGCCAAAAACAGCCAAAAAGATTCATATGGTCAAACCAGTCAAAGGTTGGAATTTACCTCAGGTGTAGGAGCTATCTTGCGCTGCCCATTCAGCCAGCATATCCATTCGACTACAAAGAAAGTCAAACAATGCTT
>BJCO01355502.1:0-11733 GCA_018326465.1 Flaveria floridana | reverse complement strand
TATTGACAATTTAAAAGCGGATAGTCGATTTGCCAACTTGGATGGTTTATCAAGTCTTGTGCACTTAATGGTTCAAACAAAGAAACACCTTTCATTTACATTGGTATATCGTTTATTGAAGCTAGCTCTCGTATTACCAGTTGCAACCGCAACAGTTGAAAGATGTTTTTCGGGAATGAAGTACGTGAAGTCCGATTTGCGTAATCGGATGGGTGATGAAAATTTAAGCGATAGTTGTATTTGTTTTATGGAGAAAGATTTACTTAGAAATGTCTCAATAGATGTTGTTATGGAAAGATTTCAAAAAATGAAACCTCGTAGAGAACAACTTTAGGTATATTGTACATTTGTTTTATTTTTGTAATGATATTTGACGTGATTTTGTTGGTTTTATGAAATTTAGTTTGCTTGTCTTTTTTTTAATGACCCGACCCGATCCAACCCGTTACCGCGTTAGTCGACCGACCTTTAAAAATTTTCCGCCCCCGTGAAAAAATTTTCTGGATCCGCCACTGCTTAAAAGAAGACTTGTCAATAAGGACACGACGAGACATATATAAAAGGCGGTTGTATACCATCATTAAATGCATTTATGAACATTTCTAAGTGAACCAATGACTGAGTACTTAAGAACTTATAATATTTCATCATTTTGATATTTAACTATTTGAAAATAAATAAATATAAATACATTTTATTTAGTGTACACCTTCAAAATTGTGGGGCAGAAAGTGCCGCTCTAGTTTTAATTATACAATCAATTCTTTCATTATTTTGTTATTTTCGGTTCGAACAAATTGATAGTAGTGAAAATCACAATTCTAAAACGACTAACATGTAAGATATGTAAGTATCTTAATGACTGATGTAATTGAATTAAATGAAATTTTGATAACGATGTATAACGAACTTGTGCCCCAAACATTGATGTAACTTGCCGGTAGTCACAATTCACATGGGACATGCTTTCAAAAACAAAGAAAATGAGCTTGTGAGTCATCAAAGGTATGTTTTGATGGTAAAAGATGTGTTCCCCAACTAAGTGGTTGTTGATTTGATTATTGTTTAAAATCATGCGATGTGCAGGTTTTATAAATATTTTTCTGGTAATAAAAATTTTTATTTCAAAAAAGAAAAAAGAAAAAGAAAAGCAAATGAGTTTTTACTATGTAAATTGTAATTTATAGCCATGTAAACGACAATTTATTTTGTTGTAATTTATAGAGGGGGTAGTATCTATAGTATCTAAAAAAGTTTTTTTTGGTATTTCTCATTCCCTTAACCTATCATTTTACCACTTATCCTTTTCTAGATATACTTACATTATTCTTCATTCTAAAATGATATTATAGTAAATTTGAACACTTAAACTAATTTTCTCTCTCTTATTAAAAATAAATTTTATTAATTGTTACATTTCTCTATCTTATCTAGAGATATTATAGTAAAAGTGAAAGTTGTGATTATTATCTGTCAAATTAATAGTGTAGATTATTATTGATCAATAAGTAATAGTTTGAATTTTTAAAATCTAATTTGTCTTTATAATAGAATTTAGTGAAGAAATAAAAAATCACATTTTTTTAACTAAAACAGAAATAATAAAAAAAATTATATAGTATAACATTTTCTAAGACACTAATGTACAAGTCGTACGCCAAAGAAAAACCTTATAAATTTCTACTGACCCGTCATAAAATACATGTTCACCTAATAGTAATTTTTAAGAGCTCTTTGTGTAACTAATTTCCTATTATATTTATTTATGGTGACATGTATATTTATATATATTAAGTAGGGGTGAGCGTTAAACGAACTAGACTGAGAAACCTAACAAGCTCGATCTCTCATAACTCGGCTATAGTTTAAATGGTACAAGATTCAGTCCTGATTAAATTATATAGCTTATTTGGTATTCGGTTCGTCCACTAGAAAACCCGATGACAACCTAACATAACTCGTGAAATCAATCACTAAAGCTGAGTATTTTAAAGTTTGGTCATTGATTTGTTTTTTAACTTTAATGATTAAAGTTTAGAATCTTAGAGTTTTGTTACTAAACTATTAGTAGTGAATTTTTATTTTTTCGAGTTTAGTCACTAAAGTCTAGTTTTGAGTTTCACTGTTAAACTTTGATTTTATGGTTTCTGATAAGCCGGAAAGATACTACTAAAGTAACGCAACTTTGCGCGTGGAAAAACTGACAGGACTCCTATCGCGTAGCGCGTGACTTTGACCACTAAAGTTTGGAATCTTAGAGTTTCACTACCGATTTGTTTTTTTAACTTTGGTCACTAAAGTTTAGAATCTTAGAGGCTCTACTAGTGAAACCCAGTCACACCCAAAACCGCGTTACTTAAATAAGATTTGGTCCTTGGATCTCAAGTTTAGCCATATTCTGTGGCGTTCCCATGCTGGTTTATCTATTCCAAGCACGTTCGGTCCTCAACCCACGAATAACCCTTTAAATTTTAAGAATGAAAACATAAATATGTGTTTGTAAAATTGGAAAAGATCTTAAAATAGAAAATTAAGGATATTATAAGCTATATATAGCTTTAGTTAGTTTTCTATTTTGTATATATACTAGTTTTAGTAAACCCGTGTATTACACAGGTTGAATAAATAAAATATTAAATAGAATAAAAATTATTAATTATAAAATGATAAATTAAGGGATGATATGATTGAAATTATGTATGAGTGATAGCTATAAGTAATAAAACAATAATATGATATTTTTATTTTTTTTTTGTTTTTTTTCAAAGAGAAATTAAACATTTTATTTTAAAATAACGTTTTAAAATTTTTTTATTTTTAAAAATTTCCTTACTATAAATCTTTATTTTAGTTATTTTTGTTTTATAAAAAAATTACTTTAAAAAAACCAATTTTAAAATATTACATAAAAATAGTTTTATTTTTTAGAAAAAAAATCTTTTTATAAAAAAACTATCTCTATAAAAGTAACATTATTAAAAATTTCTCTTTCTTAATCTATTAAAAACTATAAAAATAAATAGATAATATTATTAGTAATTAATGTGTTTATTTAATAGGAGAGAGAAGCGGTAAAAGTTTGATGATAATGAATGTGGTGGTAACACGTGTCACACTCATTTATCCTTTTATTAGAGTATAAAGATTATTATAGTAGAAAGATTAGAGTAGAAAGATATTAAGGGTTCTAATATTAAGACATCCTATATTATAAATTATAAATAGACATCCACTTTTTCATACGTGTTGTATTGTACCATAGGGTTTTTCAGACGTCAAAACTGGGTCTTGTCAAATCAGTCATTCAGAAGACCTATATATGGCGTATAGCACCATACGCTATGTATAACACTCACACGTATAGCTGGTGTGAGTAGGACAGCTAACAACTAAAAGTGGCGTATAATGCTATACAATTGTTATTTTTTTAAATAATTTATATTCTGAAATTTATAACTAATTTTAATTTAAAGATGTAATTGTAATAAAATTTCAAAAAAATAAAATATTTCAGATAATTTTTGTACGAAAAAGTTGAATTACATGTATGGGCAGCCTGTTGGTAATATATCAAAGAACTGTTGATGATGTCTATAAAAATCTCATTGTTGGTAATCCATTGTAAGTATCAATTGCCATTTTGTCGATAAAAAATGAAAATGTTAACCTTGTTGATATGGTCGGTAAATTCAACCGGTATTCCGTCAGAAAACGTATGTATTACCAATGTCTGTTCATCTGATAGAGTATTACCAATAGATTCTAGTAGGCAATTACTGTCACCGACAGATTTTGATGGAATGATCTGTCAATGATTTGTACATGAATTGTAATAAAATGATCAATAACTTGGAAAACTTGAGAGTCGTAAGTTCGCGTTCAGTTTGAAACTATTTGGGTTCACACCAAATGTTCAATCGTATAAAACTAAAGTTCAAAATCAAAGTATGAATTCGTGTGTGTTTCGAGAACGTGAACAGAAGAGAAGAAGAAGAAGAGAGACCAATCTTGTATAATTCGAAATATTTCAGGGATAGGGAAACTGCCTTCAGTAGTTTTTTCTCATGTAAATTTACACTTTTTACCCTCTAATTTCACATGTGAAATTTCAGAAAAAAAAACAAATTCTACCAGCCAGGGGCTCTGCCCCTTGGACCCCGTAAGAGGCTGCCACCCCTTGGACCCCGCTCCCAGGGGCGCTGCCCCCGAACACCCATTGCTTAGGGGCTTCGCCCCTAAAAAGTTTTCAATACCGAAGATCATAATAAACTAAAACAAGCGTGCACTCCACACCTCCTAACTTGTTTGATGGATATTATGATCACATTGGTCATTAGTAAATCCAATTACACTAAAATATCTAACATTCCTCCCCTATTTTAGTGTAATCCTTGATTAACTAAAACAAACTCACACAAACTAGAAACTTATGCATAAATGAAATATCATGACGATTGAATTTCGTCTTAGTATATTATACATTCCAAATATTCGAATATTAGAGTGTCACTTAGGATTGGACCCTTGCTATTCATAGTAAATACATGAAGATAATATACATAAAAGTTTACATACTTATATATTCTTACTTGACATTATATTTTACTAGCATTGTGTCTTTATCCTTCATAAGCATATCAGAGTCAAGTCCAAGCTTCTTGAAGCAACTAAACTTCATGCTCATATAGGTAGCTCTTTTCCTCTTGCACCTGCATATGCAATTTTTTAAAAGGACTATTAAAAAGTTAAACTTCAACCTCCTGAACTTGTAGATTTGAACACAAACATTGGGATGTTGCTACTGATGTGTTCTAATCTCTAGATGTTAAGCTTTTCGTATTGAATTCAACATCTAGTTTTATACTAGATAGTATTTGGGTATCTTAACATGAGAGATTTTAGGTGGGCTTAAATCCCATCCCTAAAGCTGACTTGTGCACAAGATCTCTATTCAACCCTTTAGTTAGATGATCAACTAAATTATATTGAGTTCTCATAAACTCCACGGATATCACACCATGTATGATGAGCTCACGAATCATGCTATGGCTAATACGTAAGTGTCTAGACTTGCCATTATACACTTGACTATAAGCCTTAGCAAAAGTGGCTTCACTATCACATCTAATAGATATAGGTGATATAAGTTTAAGCCATAACGAAATTTCATAGATCAAGTTTCTTAGCCATTCAGCTTCTTTACCAGCTACTGCTAATGCCGCAAACTCAGATTTCATTATTAAGTTAGTAATGCAAGTTTGTTTCTTGTTGTAACCTTCTTGTTGTACAAGACTTAATTGTTACATCACGGCGAAAGCGTGAAATGCTTGGGTGTGACTCTCTGGCTCAAAACTCATTGATTATATACAAACAATTATAACAGTAACTTTAAACATAATATCACATACTTATATATATATCTTAACTACTATATAATACATATTGAATGGGCAACAAGGTAATTTCCCTATCCCGGTAAGACGCGCCCCTTGCCCTCCTCCCACCCACTTCCGATCGTCGGTTACTTCCGATCGTCCGTTGCTTAAGCTGCCACTCCCACTGTGTATACGTTAGCAGGGACTTATCGCAACCCCACTTCAATGTCCTGCCCCTTCAACTGGGGTGTTGTGTTGTCCCATTCACATATGGCCGAATTCCCCCAATCGGGTTACCGTTCGACGCTTCTGACGACTCCCCTTCGATTTCCGGTAAGGGTGTCATTCCCTGTTTCAGTTATTTTTTCACATTTATTCTGTGGCTAAGGTGTCGCCTGTTTCCCCCAAACCAGGTACGTACGGCCACGGTTCTTCACAACTCACAGGTACTTCTTCGGTTTCTGGATGTTTTTGTGTATCATGATATGATGCAATTAGTGGTTTGTTTGTTTCCTATGAATGTGATTGTTAAGAAACGTGCAGTTAGGTTGCTGTTTTTATGTTGTATATCATCATATGCTGGAATTAGGTGGTTGTTTCTTTGCTATGAATGCTAACGTATGATGTATTAGAGTTCGTAGTGTGCTTTTGTATCTTAATTATGGTGTTTACATGATCTTCTTGCCTGATTGAATCGTTGTTGTTCGAACAAATGCTAGGAACTTATAATCGAATTGGTTATTTTGCCCATAGAAGTTGTAAGTTTGGTGACCTAAATTGAACATAATTAGTGTTTGCATATCGAGTTATCAATTGATAAGTGTTTAAAGACTTGAATTTAGTCTTCAGCGAATACATATGATGATACTGGTGATCAAATATGATTGGATTACAAATCTAGGGTTTCAAGGATCCAGTGGTATTTGCATTTGGGGTAGTTTAGTTGTTATGCTTAGTTTTATCACTGATTAGGGATTTTATGTCTTATTCAAGTTGTATTAAAGTTTCAATATCTGTCTATGATATGCAATACTATATATTACCAAATTGAAGAATATAATGTAGTTTGAGTGAAAGAGTTTCTATTTACAGATTGAGTGACATTGAACCTTTTTGTGGGATGAGACCGTTGTCTCACTTCTCATTCTCACCACTCCGCGATGGAGAACCGCACGGGGTCACCCTTTGCTGGCCACTATGGGCGGTGTGTGTTCCTGGCAGTGCTGTTGTGAGTTATGACACCTAACCTCACTCCTTTGCGGCTAGGGTATACCCCATAGCCATAGGATCCCGTGTTTTATTTTGGTTGGTTTCTAGAATCTGTTAGTTTTTTAACTTCTTGAATTGACTATGTTAAAACTTATAGTTGATACAAATTTCTGTTTGTATATAACCATGGAAGCAAAAACTTGAACAATATACAAAAGTATGCCGCTTCAATGTGAATTCAACTTGATGAACTAATCAACAATTCAGGTTTTTTTTGTTCTTGCTAATTACTTAAACAGAGTGATTATCTTTTTGAAAAGGTTTTATTTAACTAGCAATGTATTTATTCTTGTTTTACCGTTGGGCGTAGAGTCGAATATAACTGAAATAAACACATATTCTTAATAACTGTGATACTGCAATTGATGGTGGAAAAATGAAACTAATTTGGAAGGGCTTCCTATTCAGCGGTTAGAAAATCATGCCTGCTTTTGCAGTTCACAGACAAACGTTTTCAGCCTGTTCATGATCTGACCATTGGTGTTGAATTTGGGGTAAGGATGATCACAATTGACAACAAACCAATAAAAATTCAGATCTGGGACACGGTTTGTTTTGTTATATGTTTCTTCTAACCTCAGTTTGACATTTTAATAAAGTACCTTTTATAAACATTCTTTTTTTATTTACTTTCGGTCAGACGGGTCAAGAATCATTCAGATCTATAACAAGATCCTACTACAGAGGTGCTGCTGGTGCACTTCTGGTTTATGATATCACCAGGTATGACTGGTTATTTGGTTGTATAGTTGTTTCTTAATAGAAAATGTTTTTAATTTTTTTAAACTGCAGGAGGGAAACATTTAATGACCTTGCTAGCTGGTAAGAGGATGCTAGACAACATGCAAATGCAAACATGACTATTATGCTTATTGGTAACAAGTGTGATCTTGCACACAGAAGAGCTGTTAGCACAGAAGCATATATTTGGAAAATGAAGATCTTGTTTCTTTAATAGGCGTTCTGAAATATGGTAAGTTCACTTAATTGTTTTGCAAAAGCCAACATTTATCTTGCCCCTCTTTAAGCATTGTCTTATTGATCATATTAAGACCTTTTTTTCAGTTTTCCAATGATAAAAGATCGTGTTGTTTCTTTGTTCAATATTCCTTCTCTTTTCTATGTGTATACTATAATATTTTTAGCTGGATTTTTTTGATCTTATTTCAGATGTGCCACAAGCATGGTGTTTGAAAACAAGAAAGAAACATCAGCCTTGAAGGCCATTTATTTTAGGTTATCTGTTTTCTCCATGTAAACATGATTGTAACTAATGGCATATTCACATGATCGATTGTTTTATTCATAAGACATTTACATAAAGTGGAAATTTCATTCCTTTAACATTTCTACAAGTGAAAGATTTAATGAAATTGTAGGCAGTCCATACTACATGGCTCCCGTGGTCCTAAAAAGAAATTTGAATTGTGGCTACCATTGTCATTCTGCTTTTGGTTTGGTCCGATATATATCAGTGATATTCTATTCTGCTTTGTGTATGTACTTATAGGAATTCCAACTGCTACCTAAACTAGCTAGGGGTCAGCCATCTATTGACAAAGTCAAACATCAAAGTGCAGCTTCAGTTGAGGAAGCCCTTGAAATTGCCAGAGCTTCTCTGTAGGTTAGATATCAAGAATTTGATAGATTTGTTCTTGCAATAGTCATTACAGTATTACAATTATCATTCCATTAATCAAACTTTTGTTTGTTTGATTTACAGACCTCTAGAGACTGCATGATATACATACAGGGGAAAAGGCAGAGCATGTATCATTATTATTTTTCATTTACCTCGAGGCCAACACGTAATGCAGAAGATACAACATGCAGAGCATCTTCTCAGTTTTTTCTACCCTAACGCCTATATAATCAGTCATCAGTTTAGCCATTGGCTTTTGCTACCGAGAAAGCGAACGGTCAGCGCGAAGGTTCAAGACTTAGCCGAACGTTAGCGAAGCTAGATTCTCATAGCGAGGCGCTTCGAGTTAGCGTATTCTTTACGTTAAATTACAGGTGCAAAATGGATGGATCATGCGGGTAGGGTAACCTGTTAAATGGGTTCAGTTCAGAACAAGGGCTTGTCAATAGGATCAAAACGGGGTCGGTTGGGTTGGGGTCTCCCATTTTTCGTCCCTTTCTTATTAATAATTAATACCATAAATTTGATTACATAAACTCATTTTTAATAAAGACATTCTTCAGGTCTTGTTTGACGCATTCCAATTTATAACCCTGCTTTTATAGCTTTCTCATTTGGCCCTTAGGGATAAATATAACCCAAATCAACCCTTTTCTAGGTAAACGGGTTGGGTAAATGGTGGAAAAGAGTGGCTATCTATGCATATCTAAGGTTCGTGTTGGATTGATCCATATTTTATCCCTTTCTTTTATGAATTGTTAATATAGTAAACATGAACACAAATATTTTGTTATTAAAATACTAAGCATTTTTTTATTTATTTCAATACACTTGTGCTCACTGCCTCACTTTCAACAGATTTGGATTTTTAACCAAGTTTTTTTATATTTTTCCGCTTCACCTATTAACGATATAATATAAACTTAAATAAGCTTTTGTCTAGGTAAATATGTTATAAGTGTCACCTGTGGATTAATTATTGACATGAAAAAGTACTAAATCATCCCAAAATTCAAGATTCCCTTTATTAACAACAAACAATCTTTAACAGCTATAGAATACGAATAACATTGTTTTTGGTCCACTTGATTCTTATATTTGTTCATTTTTGATTTATAACTATTATATGTTCAAGCACCTTCATCAACGTTTAGGTAGATGGATATTTATATGTATCATAATATGTTATGTTTTTACTGCAGAAACTGAGCAAGGAGTTGCACAGGCAATCATTCGATCCGTTGTAGATTTTAAAAGATATCCTTGGCCCAAAGTATCTGATAGTGCCAAGGATCTTGTTAAAAAGATGCTAAATCCAGACCCAAAATTCCCTTGTCACTGCTCAAGAAGTTCTAGGTAATCTCAAAATTCTGACTTTTGGTACAGATGGCCAGATGGACCCTATTTGGGTCATGGGTTTATATGGTCCGAGTCAAAATGGGTTGCGAACAAGTTTAAATTGGACCAATATGGGTAATAGGTCAAAACAGGGTTAGTAGTACGGGTCGATTCATGCCTGGTTTGATTCACTCGAAACACCTTTTTTAATATACCTATGTTTCATTTTATATAAACAGTGTGCCAAACATGATCACGAAAATATTATTGTGTTGATCTAATGGAAGATTTTTGTTATTCAAGTATCTATGACCAAGAAAGCAGACAACATAAAGATGAAAATAGTGACGAAGATCAAAGCAGCGAATACTCAAATTCGCTGCAAAGAGGTTGTGTTTGCTGATTTGAGTTGTTGGTAAGGATTTAATTTCGTCCTCACATTGTCTAATTTTGTTTACATTATTTGTTTATGTTCACCGTTATCATCTTTAATTTAAATGGTCACTATAGATCTATTCTAAAGATAATAGCATGTCAAATGTCAATGCAGATGCATCATCGGTTAATGTACTAAGAAACATAGTTAGAATTATTCGACATAAAATTGCCATGTACACAACATGTATTTTGCGTTTATTTTTAAAGATTCTGGTAATGAGATTGGGTAGAGTAGTGTTAATAACTAAACTTACATATTTTTTTCCACTCATAATAACTTAGGTTCTTTTTGTAAAGATGAAGTTGATCTTTATGCTCATTTCAAGTCATATTCATAAAGAACTTACTAGCACATTTCGATTACCTTTTTAGTACTTTAATTCTCTTTTAATGAGCAATTTCTAATTTGGGGTTTTGGATTTATGATTTTTTTACAAAGATTTAATCTTTTTAAGCTCACTAAGATCAAATTTTGTTGTGTCCTTACTCTCGGGTTCCAAAGTGGAATCATGTCTAGCAACTTGACTTGAACCAGGTCATGCATGACCTCCAGTTCACCACTCTCTTTGTTAATTAGCATTAACATTAGCAGCAACATCATCATTGTCACCCGTTTTGTGAACATATTCTGTTGTTATAGTCAATTCCCTTTTCTAAACAATATGTATTTGTATTTTCTATGGCTTGCAGTAATCTATGACGGTTTTCTTTATATCGCCTTCGCATAAGTTCCATTTGGACAAACCTCAAACTTCTTTTTAAATAAATTTTAGACTTTAATTTATTGCAGATAACTAAATTACTCATTAACAATTCAGACAATAAAAGTAATAGGTGTTTCATTTGAAATCTGACAAAGCCATCTGTTTACTTCCTTTTTATTTTTATGATTAAATTCAAAAGATATAATTTTTCTATGAAGCTGATGTACCAAATTTGTAATATGATCTAATGCGAGTTGTCAAGTTACAATTGAAATATCATTTAATGTTATGATTATAAATGGAGTGTTTATATGCCTCATGCTTATTATATGAGAGTTTTGATGAATGTTGCAGCCCCATAAAACCTTAAGAGAAAATTGAATGTGGTATTAGATCAATTGAAAGAAAAAGTAAACAAATACTACTATGGAGCAACACATGGCATCAAAGGACAGCCACATGACAGCATGGCATGAGCAAGTGGAAGCTAAGAACAAAATGACACAACTAGACATAAGTATGAAAAGGTATTTTAGGGGACATGATAACACATATCGAGAGCTATTGGGAAAATCTAAATGAGGAGTTAAGGAAGGATAACAAAACACTGGTCACACAATTTTAAAGTTCAGGGAGATTAAAGTACTTGCGAAGCTGCTACATCACATCGGATAAGTTGCAAGGAAGGTTTTTTTGTTTAAGACTAATCATTAAAATGCTTCTTTCATGAGCCTCCTATAATATTACAACTGTATTCTTGACAAATCTTATGCAAATAGATTGCAATTGTACAAGTACCCTGCCGTAACATGTGTGTGCATTTAAGTAAGTTTTATGTACACGAAGATCATTTAAAGTGTGTTTGACGCCCAATTATTGTTACGTCTTCTTTTCTTTTAACGTAATGTTTGCGCCGCAACGCGCGCGGGCACCCACTAGTATATATATATATATATATATATATATA
>BJCO01355501.1:0-11273 GCA_018326465.1 Flaveria floridana | reverse complement strand
TATATATATATATATATATATATATATATATATATATATATATATATAACGAATGTTTTAAATCTATGTTGTTGCTGTGAATGACAAACTGTGAGGTTTCCAGGATCAGGGCCTTATAGATCCTCTCATATGTATATGAGTAAATTACTAGTTTGGACCTGGGTTTAATATCATTTAATCCTATCAGTCTAAAAAAAATCTTTTAACATCAACCCTAAAATTTCAATTCTTAACTATTTTGACCCCTGACGCTAACTCTATTAAACTTTTTCTGTTAAGTGCAAGGGTATCTTGGTCATTTTCCATCTTAAGGACGTTTTATGTCAATATTAAATTTTTAGGGTTATGCATATTTTCAAAATTATTAATACAACGACCACACACCACCATCACCTAACACAACTCCAATTGCTATGTAACACAGACAACACAACTTGGACCTAGTGCTGGAGCACAGTCAACTTCATCTTTTGATCCAAATCAGGGTCCTTATCCCTCTCCTTCTGAACCTCTGAGGAAAAATGACCCAATTGAGAAAGACACACAAGAACAACCTGGTCCGTAAGGCCAGTCTTCTCAGTTGAAATCTAGAAAGAGGAAGAAAAGGATAGCCATGAAGAGGGACAGTCAAAAGAAAAAGAAGTCCAATGCATCCAACTCTACACCTCAAAGAGGCAGATCATCATAAGGTAACTCAAGAAGATGCTGCTCAACCAAGTCCAACACATGTAGAGCCTCTTGCAGCTAAGATACCCATCTAGTCCTGGACTTTTTCTGCAAATCTAGAAAAATGGTATTTCATTAGAGATCAAGGAGGTCAAGATGTTTACTTATAGCAAGACATGCTTAATCTTCCTCTGCATGATCTATATGACGTGAGGAGATACTATGAGAGTCTGAGGGATCCTGAACAAATGATGAAGAAATGAATGGCCTGATCCTGATAAGGACTGTCAATATCTAAGTAATCTCTTCTATTTTGGTAGTATTAACCTTGGGGGTTTGTAAGGTTTATACTTAAAGATAGATGCAACTAAAGCAACCAAAGAGCTCTCAGCATTCACACGTACAGAGTAGAGTTACTTCAAAAATTTTACACAACTCAAAGAAAATAAGCTAAGCGTAAAATCTTTCTAAGCCAATTGGTAAAATCTTTCAAAACCAAAGATGAAGTCTTCCGAAGCTTCAGAGACAAAGACTTCCGAAGCCAAAGACTGATTTTTTTCAAAGACAGAGAAGACAAGTTTTCTATAATCACGTTTTGACAAAAAGCTAAACAAATTTCCACTGCCACTTTGAAGACTCACTAACTTAGATAAGCTGGTGAAAAGGTCCATGCTTTTGTCAACTAAAGATTACGGTCATCAGTCTTTAACTTTCTACTTCTGTACCTTTTATCCTTTTTGTAATATATTAGGAAGTGAGCTATGACATCTCATAGTCACAAAGTCAAAAGGCAATATGCCTTTTGACTATACATTGATTTTGTTATCTAGATTAGTGATTCAAGCTGGCTTTCAAAGTATAGTCGTGTGTAGGATGTAGTATAAAGTATCGCAGCTTCTTGTATTTATCTTTATGTTTTGTAACACTTGTAATAGAACTTGAGAGCAATATACAACATTCTTGAAAACCAAACTTATCTTGTTCTTGTTCTTTTTTAGTGTCATACTTACTTATGTTCATAGTATCATCAACTATAACCTGGTTTCCTATTTGATCTGTTAAATGTTCTAAGTCTCTCTGTGAAACTGATTGTTTTAACCACCTTTAATAGGTCCTACACAAAACTTGGTAATTTTAAAAATATTTATAAATAACCTTAAATAAATAACATTTACATAAATAATCCTTAAGATGAAAAATTACTAAAATACCCTTACACTTAACAGAAAAAAATTAACATAGTTAGTGTCAGGGGCCAAAATAGTTAAGAAATAAAACTTTAAAGGTTGATATGTCAAAAGATTATTTTATGTGTTGGTATGTGTACTGGCCTTAACCCTAGGGGTCAAAATAGTAATTTACTCTATGTATATATGTTGATAACTCTATATGTGCTATCACTAAATGATCAAAGATAAGCTTTAATATACCATATCTTTGACATTGTCGACTTGGTCATAGAAACAATTCATGTATGTCAAAACTCTAAACACATGGAACATTGGATCCACTAATTCGAAATCATTGACATATATGAATCATTGACATATATATATATATGTATATATATATATATTATTTGTTTTAGTTGAGAGTCTTTTTATGTCATTCATTTGTTCCATATAAGATCTGATAACTCACATACATAATATATACTATACATTAAAACTTTTTACTTCTACTATGGACCTTTGCAATATGCAATTATTAAATGTACATTAAAAGTAGTTCATTAATATTCAAAAACTTCCTGTAAGTATAAAAAGAATAAAGAGGTCATTGTTTTAAAAGTCTACCACTGAAATTTTTCATGGGGGTGTTTTTTTAGAAGACAGAGTGATGAAGGTCTTTAAATATTGAGGTTGGGCGTTAGAAAATGGCATATTCCATGATTACAAGTTTATGACCACTATTTGGGCTTCATTATATGAATAGTTTTATGGCACTAACTGTTGTTACACAAATCTTAACCAAGGGATTAAGGTCTGAAAGCAATGCAAGGGTGGAGTTATCACCAAGGATTAAGGCTGTGATCTGGGGCTGAGACCTTGATCTGGGACTGTAGTTAGACTTGGACTTGGGCTGGTGATGGAATCTGCACAACAAAGACAACACCGTGAGCCTTGCCATGGGCAGAAGGGATTTCTACTCGTGACCACACTCCGGCGTGAGAATAAGTATATATACCAAAGGAATTCGAGAAGAGAGTTTAGTGAATCTGGTTGAAGTGAGAGTGTTGACAGAAAACATGATCCTTACCTGCTGAATGAGGGAAGTATTTATAGTGTCTGTGAATGGAGACAAAATACAACTCAATACTATATTCAGTAATCTGTGGTCAATAATCTGAGCCTGAGATCCCTTAGTCAGAAGGTTCTACACCTTTCTGATGCATAAGATTTCTGACTAATAATTAATGTTATTTGTCTTTGTAGTTGACCTTGGATATTTGTGGGCTACACTGACCTTCTAACCGAGTCAGGTATTTAGCTTGGTGTGCTTTGTTGTTATATGCTCTTTCCTTATTGCTTGGCAACCAATGATAGGCTTCCTTTGGTGTTTTCTTGCTTACCTACCGTTATCTTATTCTCGTTAATAGTTTCTAAGTGTTTGTGGAAGCATTGCCATAGGCTTCCTTTGGTGTTTCCTTGTTTACCTACCATTATCTTATTCTTGCTAATAGTTTCTAAGTGTTTGTAGAAGCATTGCCATCATTTAGGCTAAGGACATGCCTACCCATGGCTTTCTTTGGGTTTCGTTCGTCAGCCGCGGACCAGCTGGGTGCGAGTTGTGCCAGCTGCGGCCTTCTGGGCCTTTCGTATGCCAGTACCGGCCTTCTTGGCCTTTCGTGTGTCAGCCGCGACCTATCTTAACCTTTTGTATGTCAATTGCGGCCCATCTTGGCCTTTCATATTGCCAGCCACGGCCCGTGACCATACTCCAAGCAAAACGGCTCTTGCCGTAGCTTTGCCTTGTTCAGGCATGTTAGCGGCGTTTTTCACTTGCCTCGTGACTCTTGATTTGGTGTTATCTGGGACTATACCCCTTCATGTCCCCCTAGTCTAATGTTATGGTTTTCACCATATCATTGGAATAAAAGATCTTAGTTGGTACCTGACGGTTGTACCCATTCCATCTTATCATTCAGTTTTTCTATTGATTTGACTTGTTCATCTTATGGTTTGTATTAGCCGTCTCATAGCCGCCGCGTGCCTACCTGCGTCCCGTCATCGGGACCTGCGAACATGATGTACCGTGCGCCTAGGCCGGCTTCCCTCTAGGGCCGTGCGCCTAGGCCGGCTTCCCTCTCGGGTCGTGCGCCTAGGCCGGTTGCTGGTCTTGGTCCGCGCGCCTACAGTAGCTCCTTGTTCCCTAGATTCCTTACAACTAATTTGGGTTTGCCTATAAAAACCCTTGCTCCTCCTCATATCTACTTGTGGTTCTCCTCAAGTTTTTTCTTCTTCTTGCATTCCTTCTCAAGAATTCTTCTTCTCCCTGTAAGTCTTTTTCAACTTGCTCTTTTTATATTCGAAATGGATGGTAGGAATGACATGAATACCCAAACCTCAACTATCACTCAAGATTTCTTAAACAACTTTATACTTCACTATGGTATTCGCTGGGATCTTAAACCTATTATTCCTCCTTCCGCATCAACCGTGAGGGACGCGCCTGATGGGATGATAGCCTTGTATACCTCATTTTTTAGTTTTTGTAACTTCCGGGTGCCCATTAGTCGTTTTCTGTGCCTACTTATTAGGTATTATGATATTCACTTGACAAAGCTTGTTCCATTAGGGTTGGTTAAGGTATACGACTTTGAGATCTCTTGTCGTGCTTTTTCCATTAGGGTTGGTTAAGGTATACCACTTTGAGATCTCTTGTCGTGCTTTTAACCTAGAACCTGATATACATCTTTTTAGGGCGTTTTACAAATTGACTAGGGTCGGTGAGTGGTTGACCTTTGAAAAGAGAAAAACACCTAAACCCCCCTTGTGTCACGAACCTTTACCAGCTTAAAACATTGGAAAGACCATTTTTTCTTTGTCTCCACCCGGGTAGTGCCCTTTAAGGTGAATTGGCTAGCTCCCGATAAATGCATTCAAAATCTTTTTCCCTAAAATTGCATGTATAACTTATCTACGTATGATCTCCTAAAAGTCAAGCCTACTCCGCTTCGTTGCTATTCTAAACATTTCCTTATGATGGCTGGTATTAATCGTCAATGGACTGATCCTAATACGCTCCTGTTCATGACTTACCAAGGGAAACATAAGTGATCTCTCTATCATGTCTTGTTGTTTGTTACTGTGTTTCTAACTATGTGCATGCTTTTTATTGTGTTGGTGACTTTCTGCAGGTATGGGTCTTTTTGATCGCATGAAGTTGTCTGCAAAAGAGGATGTCATAGAGCAAGTTGAACCTCTTCCTGAGGGTTCTCAGCCCATATTAGAAACTATGGCTAAATATGTTATTCAATCAGGTGAAACTTTTCCTCCACTTTCCCGCAAGCGTGTGAGCAATAGCGAGCCTACTTACTTGGGTGATCAACCTAAAACAGTTCACCGAAAAGGATTGGGCGGACCTGGGCTGAAACTGAGGGGAACATCCCCTGGTACCATTTCGGCCGCAGCTTGCGAGGGTGGGCCCTCAGCCATGGCTGGGGTTAGTGTTGGTGGGCGGTCATCTAAGGAAACCAGTCAATCCTCGCCTAACTCGAGTGGACAATCTGCTGATGGGCGAGGTGACTCTGTGAAAGGGAAAGCTACTGCTTCTGCTGAGGATACGAGCTTGGATATGGGTGAACGATTTGTTCCTGAATGGGATTTAACGAATGGTTCGGTGTTTAGGACACCAGAATCATGCTGGGAGTTCATGTTTGCTTCGCGTACTCCTGCTGAGTTTTATCATGGGGAAGGTTTGAAAAACAAGGAATTGTCGAATGCCGATTGTTCTTCTATTCTGAATGGACTTTTCTCTTTTGTTGAAATTCATGGGTGTTGGGTCGAGAGTGTCAGGGAAATCCGAAATTTTAAGAAACAGGTGTCCAAGCTGGAGGGCGAAAATGCTTCTCTCAAAATCCGTTGTGATTCTACTGATGCTAGTAAAGAGAGACTTACACGGGACCTTGGTGGTGTCCGTGAGGAGATTTGTATTCAACAAGCGATCGTGAAACGTCTTTCTTCTGAATTGAGAAAGAACAAGAAGACTTCTGAGGACCGCATATCGGCACTTGAGCAGCAGGTTGCACGACTGACATCTGAAAGAAAATGGCTTATCTCGGATGGTATTGGTTTGGATTTTAACAAGATTTGTGATAGTGGCGAGTGTATTGACCTTCTTGCTATCATCATTAGTCTTTCCGACAAAGTACCTGAGGATGGCATCCGTCTTGCTGCTGAGGGAAAAAAACCTGAGGATGCCAAGAACTTTGACAGGAACGCACTTAGGAAACTTCAGGTTGAGTCTGAGCGGTTTGACCATGTTGTTTTTCCTATGGCTAAGACGATTGCCGCCATGTGTGATTCTGATCTTGAGGAGATTAAGGCCTTTCTGGCCCCTCCGGCTCCGGGCCCTGCTGGTGTTTAGATGGTTTGTTTGTATTTTCCTTTTGTTTTGATGTAATGTTTTCGGACTTGTACCTTGACTCTTGTGATGTCTTTTGCTATCTTACTAGTTATGTTATGATTGTACATTTACATTTATTGATGACATTTGGGTTTATCATGTATGTTTCACCAATAGTTGACTTGATTGTTTTTGATCATGGCCTTGATACTGCTGATAGTCCCTGGCCACGGCTTGATTGGAGATCGAGGAGAGACGCGGCTTGATTGGGCCTTATCCTCCGTGGCTGTGGCTTGAGTGGCCTTCGTCCGCTCCTTGGATGATGGTTGCGGCCTTTAGACTTTGTTTTTTTAAACATCCTTTAGCCGCGGCTGTGGTGACTGGGTGGTTATGGGGATACTTCAAACGACACTGATGGTCATGGGTATAGTTGTAGTGCCGCGGCTGGGCTATGGTTCCCCATTGGCCGTGGATTTCTTGTTGTAATGCCTTTAGGCCACAGCTGAGCTCTGTTCACGGCTTCTAGCCTTTGTTGTGATGTTTTTCTTGTTTGTTAGCACCACTTACACTCCCCTTGTTGACTTTTAATATGTTTGGTATGATCAACCTTGGACCGCGGCTATTGCCCCTGGTTTCAGCCACGGTCGGGATGTGAGCGTGTTTATAACTTGGAGAATTTTCTCATTGCTTAGTTTATTAGGGGCCGCTTTTCTAACATTTGCCATTTCTCGAAGTGAAAGTGCGTAGTTCAGGTGACGCTGGGTGTTTGTCATAATATGGCCATACTCTTAATAATATTTTTGGTTTTTCTCCATAATTTGGTTGCGAATACTGATGTTTACCGTCAGGGTTTAGGAATGAGCTAAAGTGGTTTATTTGTTTGTTCGTGACATAGCCTCTCATGGTTTCTTTGTTTGTTTTGGTTTTATCTTTCCGGGCTGTTTAGCTGCTTATTACTTTGCCCGTAGGCTTTGCTAAATGGTTGCAACGTTATTTCACTTTTGGTTTCCATTCATGTGTCGTCTTGGTTTCATAGTTAGCATGGAATTGAGTGTTTCAAAAGAAATTTCGTTAGCCTAATGTAACTGCTGGTGCTCGCATGCACCTTCTTTTCAAGGAAAAATGAGTTACAACATTCTTACCTATTGTCCTACTACATGTAGCATCGCTGGAGCTGAGCTCCATTCCAAGTTCGTGGTACGGGCGTCCCATCCAATCTTGCTATTTTGTAAGATCCATTTCCTTCAACTTCGGTTATCTGGTAGGGGCCTTCCCAACGGGGTCCGAGCTTTCCTTGAATTTCAACTCGGCTTGCTTCATTGCTCCGCAGAACATAGTCCCCTTGGCTGAAAAATTGTTTCTTTACTCTGGAATTGTAATACCTTTCTACTTCTCTCTTGTGTCTTGCTTCCCGGATAGCTGCTATCATCCTCCGTTCTTCTAGCATATCCAAATTCAAACGTAGTTCTGCCTCATTGTTCGCTTCTGAAGCTTGCAAAACGCGAGCTGAGGGCATCCCAATTTTAGCAGGTATCATGGCTTTTGAACCATAAGTTGAGATGAACGAGGTCTCGTCATGACTGGTTTTTGGCATGGTTCTGTGAGCCCAGAGGATGTTTGGTAACTCGTCCAACCAATTTCTCCTTCCATGCTCTGGTGTGTTTTAATACCTTCCACGATGCTCCTGTTTACTCTTTCAACTTGACCATTGCCTTGGGGATGTGCCACTAAAGTAAAGATCTGTTGGATCTTCAAATCCTCACACTATGCCTTGAAAGGATTCTCAGCAAACTGTCTTCCATTATCCGTCACGATGAACAGGGGTAACCCGAAGTGACATATGATGTCTGTCCACACAAATTTTTTGATATGTTGTCCCGTGATTGATGCTAGAGCTTTAGCTTCTACCCATTTTGTGAAATAGATGACCGCTACTAGCAGGAACTTGACTTTCCCTACAGCTTCTGGGAATGGACCAACAATGTCCATTGCCCACTTTTGGAAGGGCCATGCCGCGCTAACGGGAATCATGTCATTCTTTAGCCGGTGACATGCTGGGGCGTGCCTCTGGCGGCTTTCACACATTTGTATCTCCGTAATGGTACCCCTATGCATGCCTGGCCAATAATACCCTGCCCCCATTGCTTTGGCTACCACCATTCTTGGGCCTGCGTGAATTCCACATATGCCTTTGTGGATCTCTCTAGTGACGTAGTTCGCTTCTTCTGGTGTGAGGCACCGTAGGAGCGGTCCCAGGTATGATTTACGGTACAGAATTCCCTGATGTAGTTCGTAATGTAATGACTTTGCTTGTATGGCACGTACTTCTCCTCTGTCTCTTGGTAAGCTCACACTTTCTAAAAACTTGAGGATCGGGCTCATCCAACATTCTTCCACCGTGCCTTCTATAGAGGCTACACCGTTTTCCTCGATTGATGGTGCTTGCAACACTTCAACGTTGACTTCCTTAGCTAAGTGGCCGAAGGTGACGGAAGCTAGTTTGCTAAGGGCGTCTGCCTTCTTGTTCTTACTTTACGGTACGTGCGAGACATCACATTTCCTGAAGTTGCTGATCAGTTTCTTTGCTTTCTCCGGGTACAACTTCATTGCTTTCTCCTTCGCCACGTAGGACCCATTAATCTGATTCGCCACGAGCAGCGAGTCCACGTGGGCACGGAGGTTTTGAATACCATCTGTTTGGCTAGCCTCAAACTCGCCAGCAAGGCCTCATATTCTACTTCGTTATTAGAGCTTTTGAAAGCTAACCTTAGAGCGTAGGTCATTTCCTCTCG
This sequence comes from Flaveria floridana, assembly GCA_018326465.1. Taxonomy (NCBI): domain Eukaryota; kingdom Viridiplantae; phylum Streptophyta; class Magnoliopsida; order Asterales; family Asteraceae; genus Flaveria; species Flaveria floridana. The sequence goes on along the minus strand of BJCO01355501.1, from coordinate 2,247 downwards.
ATTTGGTCCAACCAGTATCATTCTAGCACCAGAACCTTCATCGTTTGAGGCTCCATCTGTGTACAAGCACCATTCTTCATCATCTTGAACCCCGGTCTTTTCGCTAGTACCATGACTGTCTGCCTCTTACGGTGTTTCTGACAGGAAATCGGCTACGACTTGCCCCCGTATTGCAACCCTTGTCTTGTATTCTATCTCAAAAGCTCCAAGCTCGATGGCCTATTTTTCCAACCTTCCCGATATCTCTGTCCTTCTCAGTATTTGTTGGATGGGTTGGATGGTCCAGACTTCGATCACATGAGCCTGAAAGTATCTTCGTAACCTCCTGGAGGCATGTACCAGTGAGAGCGTTAGCTTCTCCATTTGTGAGTATCTGGTTTCTGGGTACTTGAGTGCTCTACTGACAAAGTAGATTAGGGTCTGCTCTCCATCCCTGTTTATCATCAGCACCGCACTCACAGCTTCATTTCCTGTAGACAAATACACCACTAGCCGCTCCCTTGGGAAAGGGGCCACTAGTATTGGTAAATTACTTAAATACATTTTCATTTGTTGAAAAGCTTCTTCCGCCTCCCCAGTCCACACAAAATTTTTCTTATTCAGGCAGCTGCGCAAAGTGGTCATGAAAGGTAGCGCGCGCTCCGCATGCTTGGACAAGAACCTATTCAAGGCCACCAACCGCCCGCTAAGTGTCTGGACATCCTTGACAGATCTGGGTGACGGCATGTTGAGGACAGTTGCTTTCTTTTCAGGGTTAGCTTTCAACCCTTTCTTTGTCACAAACACTCCTAGAAACTTTCCCTCTTCTACTCCGAAAGAACATTTCTTGGGTTTTAGCTTCATGTTGATTGCTTTCAACGTTTGGAACGTTTTAGCAATATCTGCGAGCAAGGTTTCTTCATCATGACTCTTTATTACCACATCATCTACATATATCTCGATGTTTCTTCCCACTTGTGGTGAGAAAGCGTCGTCTATTAACCGTTGGTATGTTGCCCCTGCTTCTTTAAGCCAAATAACATTTTCGTGAAACAGAAGATGCTGATGTCTGTGTAAAGGCATTTTTTTCTTCGTCCTCAGGTGCCATCTGCACCTGGTAGTACCCCTTGTAAGAATCTAGGAAACATTTCAGGGGAAAACTCGCCAGGGAGTCTACCTTAAGATCGATATCCGCGAGTGGGTAGCAATTCTTAGGACATGCATTGTTTAGATCTTTTAAGTCAATGCACATCCTTCATGTGCCGTCACTCTTCTTCACCATTACTGGGTTGGCCACCCAGGTTTGATAGCGCACTTCTCTTATGATGTCTGCTTTCAACAGCTTCTTAACCACTTCTACCACGGCTTGGCTTTGTTCGGGACCCATATGTCGATGCTTCTAGGCAACTGGTTCTTTCGACAAGCGTGTGTTCAGCTTATGCTCCTCCGTGTCACGGGGGACACCCTTCATGTTGGAGGGTTGCCATGCAAAACCATCTAAGTTATGTTGTAGCAAGTGGCGGAGTCTTTCCTTAGTGTCATCTCCTAATTGTCCCCCGATTGCGATCTTCTAATCCGGGAAAAGGGGGTTGATCACCTATTTTTCTAATACTAGGCACATAGGTTCGTCTTCTCCGGCTAACGCTCCCGGGGTGATCGCCCTCACATCTTTACATTCTCTGCTAGAATATATGATGACAACCCTGGTCGGGGTGGGGAACTTGATTGCAGCATGTACTATCGATATTACCGCTCCCAACATGCACAAACCCGACCTTCCAAGTATGATGTTATGGGATGATTCCGACCGCACGACCAAAAAAGTCATGATAACCTCCCGCCATCCCACGCTGTTACCTATTGCGACTGGTAGCTGTATCTGTCCCAAGGTTTGTACGACCTCTGTCACACCCCTGGACCAGAGAGGCGGGACGTAACGATCAGTAAACAACAACCAAAATGCAGCAGAAACTAAATGGTTTATTACAATACAACTCACAATATTTACTTTAGAATATCGGCTTTGTTTCAATTCATAAGGTGCCTCAATCTACAATCTATAGGTATCATGATCAACCTCTTGGTCAATATTTCTTGAGGCTTCAGTAACTAAGGCTTCTAGGCTTGACTTTTGTCTTCAACATCTACCCTTACTTCGTGCTTTGAATTTAGATATCTTCTATAGCTCAACTATTCTCCCTAGCTGTACCTGAAGACATACTCAAAAAGATTTTGTGTCAACATAAAGTTGGTGAGTTCAAGTGCTTA
>BJCO01355319.1:0-10044 GCA_018326465.1 Flaveria floridana | reverse complement strand
GACCCTATGAAGCTTACATCACAGTTATATCAATTTCGTGATCGAGAGGGTGATTTTAGTCGATCACTTGCTTTTGCTTCAGCAAAGACAACTCGTCCCGGTAAGATTACTTTAATGTTTATTTTTCTTAATTATATTGTGTGAATGTATTGATGTAATAATAATCTACTATTTTAATTTTGTTAGATGAGTGGTGGAAATTGTTTGGTGGAGATGTCCCCGAGTTGCAGTCATTTGCAAAAAGAATTTTAAGTCAAACTGCATCTTCTTCCGGATGTGAGCGTAACTGGAGTGTTTTTGAAAGAATTCACACGAAAAAGAGGAACCGATTAGAGCATCAAAGGCTTTGTGATCTCGTATATGTTCATTATAACTTGCTTCTTCAAAATAGGTATTATATAAATAACAATTATGTTATTTTTATTATTTGTTTCTCTTACGTAATATTTACAAATAACATTGATTTCATTAGGAAAAATGAGAACAAAAGGTCATACGACCCTGTTGATTATGAAAGCATTGATAAAACTAAGTTTTGAGTTATTGATGAAGAAGAGGAAGGTGAAATTGATTATAATGAATTGGAAAATATGCTAGAAGAAGAGCCACCAAATAACATCGATGGTACGTCTACTTCGCAAGCATAAGAATTTGAAGGTTAGTATTTATTTATATACAAGTATTATGTGAAAATATATAATTGTATATGATGTTTAATTAAAACTTGTCTTTCTTTTAATTTTAGGTGAAGATATTAACGAAGATGATTTGATTGTACTTGATGATGAAGTTGATAATGATGATGGTTTAGATGATTTTTAAGATACTTATGTTATGTTTGTTTAAACTTGTTTGTTTGAACTTGATGCTTTGTTTCGATTAGTTTTCGATTAGTTTGCTACTTTGCTTAACTTTGGAAGTTTGGATTATGGTATTAGTATGGTTGAAACTTGAAAGTTGGATCATGGATGATTAGATGTTTGTTTGATATGATTAATATATTTTTATTTCTATTTGACTATTTGTTGAAGTTGTAATGCTTTATATAATAGTGTTTGACTTGTATTTAAAGTTCTATTAATTTTTAGAAAAAATATATATAATTATATATTTATTAAATATATATGATATCATTCGGTTCTTAAAACCGGTCCGACCAGTCCAACCGGTCCGACCACCAAACCAGTAAGGCGTGCGGTTCGACATCCGATCCGGTTCTGAAAACATTGGAAAATACAACCCTGAACTACCCTGAAACTTTTATTTTAATATTAAAATAATTCAAAAGAAAATTAACTTTTATTAAAAAAAATAACTATATGTGTGTTTGTGTAGATAATAGTGTGTATGTGTGTGAGTATTTATAGGGTATATATATATTTTTTAATATAACGGTCGAATAACGGCTATTAAGCCGTTATTTTATTCGGCAACACCCGGCTAATACAAACCGAGGACTACAACCTGTCGAGTACCCGCAGGGGGTGGCGGCGGCGTACCGGCATACCCGAGGGGTACCCCAGTGGTGCCCCGTCCTCCCTAAGTACTTTTGAGAAGTTTCTTCACGTACGGAAGTTTTTGTTTGATAAAAACTACTCTAGCATAAAACTAGAGCACCAAGAAAGTTGCATCAAATCATGTTTGATATGTCAATAATTATATATGTTTACAACATATATTTTTCATTGCATTTTAAGTCATTTTTTGTTATAAAAAATTTTATATTTAAACACCTATTTTTTAATTTAAATTTTATAGTTGCTAGATGAAACTCGGTGATTTTTGTAAAGAAAACTCAAGATTTGAAAAAGTCCAAAAGGAAAAATTCTTCTTATATAACCATATCGAAGCTGACTATGCCTATATCATTGTCAAACTTTAAGTAATTCATTTTTTAAGCTGAATATGATCATATTCGAACCCAAGAAGGGTTTATAACCCCAATATACTCCATTTTAAAGATAAATTTTAGTTTTATACAAACCATAGTCTTCCTTAAATCCTTGGGTGATTTTGAGTATTTTTTAAGAGTTTTTGTGATATTTTAAGACAAAATATTAAATATTTCACACTTTCAAAAAGGATTTAACCTCGCTCAGTCGCTCGCTCTAACTTATTTCCACTTAAAATTGATTTGAGTTCCGCTAGATATATTATGAGTTCTCCCATATTCTTGAGTTTGGGTATGTTTTTGTAAGCCTCATGAGTTAAATTCTTATTATCACTTTAATTAGATGAAACTTAGCATGATTTAATAATTTGTACATAAGTCTTGATGTTGTATATATTGATGTCATGATGAAACTTCATTATCCTTCAATGATTATGTGTATTTATTATAGTTTGATGAAATGTTTAATATTGTGGGTGTTGTAAGTATGTTATGTTAAAAAATCTCATGTTTTTATAAGACTTATGCATATAATTGTATCTATAGTGTCTAATTTTGTGATGTTTGACTAGAAATAAAAAAATAAAGGTTGAAGGTTTAGTAAAATTGATTAATGTGTATTCTTATGCTTATGTTTGAGAAAATCATGGTGTATGTTATGAGTCATTCTTGTCATTGATTATGAAGTGTTTTGTAATCATGGTATGATGTCACTAAAAGAAATACAGTTTTTTGCGGCGATAGAGTTCGTCGCAAAAAGCACTCCTTCTCGTCGTAAAATATTTTTTGCGACGAAATGGTCGTCGCTATAAGTTCGCCGTAAAAAAGTGGTCGCAAAAACTTTTTTGCGACGAAAGTTGCGACGAAAAATTATGTGGGGTCCACTGCATTTTAAAAAAGATAAATCCAGCTGTATCTTTTTTGCGACTAAACCTTTTGCGACGACAGTTGTAGTTTTTGCGGCGAAAAGTCGCCGCAAAATTTATGGTAACCTAATTTTTTGCGACGACAAATAACAAATGGTCAAATGTTTTTTGCGACGAAAAATCGCCGCAAAAACCATCATTTTTTTAAAAATTTTGTTGCATTTGCAGCATTCCACCCAGATATTACTGGGTACCAAACCTGCTGTTGAAAATAACAAAACTTGCTGCTAATACCATCAAACCATACACAAATATACATATAAATCCATTTTAATCTCAATTGAACAATATAAACATATACATCCATACACAAATACACATATACATCCATAATATACATCCATACACACATACACATATACATCCATACACAAATACATATTTACATCCATACACATACACATATACATCCAACCCTAACTCTAATTTCAGATAATAACCATTTTTAACACATGAATTTTTTTAAAAAAATTAGTTATTACCTCTAAAATATGAGTGGACTAGCGATGGTGGTTACGACTGATGGCGGTGGTGGTGACGCAGCGGTGGAGCAGGTGGCGATGGTGGTGACAGCGTGGTGGTGGTGACAGGGCGGCAACAAGCTGTGGTGGTCCACCCGGCAGACGGCGGTGGTGGTGACAGCGCGTGGTGGTGGTGACTGGAACTGCGGTGGCCGGTGGTGGCTGGAACTGCGGTGGCGGTGGCAGATGGCGGTGGTGGTGGCGGTGGGAGAGCAGGGGCGGTGGTGGCGGCGGATCTTTGTTTGTGTTTGGTGTTTGGTGTGAAAATGGGGAACAGATCTGGAATCCCAGTTTTCAGAAAGTGAACACCTTTTTGCGGCGATTTATTCTTTTTTGCGACGACTTATCGCCGCAAAAAACCAAAAGGTAAAATAAATTAAAAAGGATTAAAAATTAAAAAAATAAAAACATTTTTTTGCGATGAAAATGTCGCCGCAAAAAAGTAAGCGGAAAATTTTCTCTCCTAAAAGAGAATTCAAAAAAATAAAAAAAAATTGAATATATTATTTGCGACGAAAGAAAATTGACGCAAAAAATAATAAATTTTTAATAACCATAAAATAAATTAAATTACATCATTTGCGACGACAGTATCGTCGCAAAAGAGAGATTTGACTAGAAAAGTCAAAAAGTTGATTATTTTTGTCGTTTAGTGTGTTTTTTGCGACGAAATATATATCGCCGCAAAAAACATCGACACGAAAAACTATTTTTCTTGTAGTGTGTTTATGCATTGAATGGTGATTGTAGTTTTGTCTATTTTACGCAAGTGGAGGTGGTTATCATGTGTTTATCATGTTAATTTTCTAAAAATTATGGAGTTAGATAATCCTTATGAGAGTTAATTCACCTTTCACATTAATATAATTATATCGTTTGTTTCTTATTGCATAACTTTAGGTGGATATCGTGCGTTTATTATTTAGCTTTTTGAAAAGTTATATGCTAAGTGGATTCAAAGTCCAAGTGCTATCTTAACTCATTATGTATCTTCATTATTATTTTCTTGCTTTGTTAGTTTAAATTACTAATCATTTTTAGTTAGTTTTAATATTCACAAATCCAAAATCAATTGGTCGAGTAGATAGTGATAAAGGTTTAGTATTGTGAGTCATTGTGTTCAAGGATTGATATTGAGTTCTTACCTTAAACTATATTACTATGTGATACGTGTACTTACCTATTATGTATAGTTAATGTAAAGGTGATAATCATTTCTTCAATTAAAACAAATTATATGAATTTTCATACAATTACATACATCTATATTTTTGACGCTGTTATCGGGAAAACGGTGATTTCAAGAAAGCAAAGATAGTCAGAATAGTTTTATACAATAAACAAAGATATGAGGAAGATGATACCATGCACTAACATATGAGCAAAGCAACTCAACATATTAACATGATGCGACTAGTGCTCCACAGGTTCAGGAATTTGTAGACTCAAGGAGCTTAGGTTCGAATCAACATTGGTGTTTCTTCTTATTAAAGTCTGACGAGTAGGGATCCGATTAAGCTCGGTACACCAAGTAAAGACATTCGCCTTTTTTATTACTCTTCAAGAAGTCTTAGGATCTTTACTTGCTAACATTTGGTGACATAAAATGTGTTTTTTTGTAGTTCATTAATTTCTTTACATTTAAGTTGTTCATCAAGACTATCATCTTCACACTTTCTTAGTGTGATCAATTTGGAGAAGATACACTTGGACCGTTGTTCAATTATCTTCACCAAAGGAGAACAATTTTTCTCTATAAATGTTGTTTCTTAGAACACCGTATGTATATATTTCAAGTTTCTTGTTTATCACGGGTATGGATCCTTGGTGGATTGTTTAAAAGATATACATGTTTATGCTTTCGCTGCCTAAATTTTCTAAAATATGTGTATGAAACCGAACACCCTGTACATACAACACTTAAGTTTAAAGTATATCTTTTCATTTCATCGACTAAAGCCCGGTTTTACTAAATTTTTGTAGTTTCTTAAATCTAAACGTCATGGAATAACCACGACATCTAAACAGGAAATACTACGTGTTCAGTTACAAATATATTATGTGAGTTAGTAATAATAATTGGAAACTCAAACAAAACTTAACATCATGACCCTCAAAATCAAAACGAGGTGTCAAGGTCGTAATGATGGTGGTGGCAACAACGACGACAATTGCGGTGTATTTGGTGTGGCGCTTGTGGTGTTATCGGAGACGGTGGTGCTGGTAGTGTTAGACTGTCGACGATGTGGCAATGGGGGAGGTAGTGGTGGCAGCAATGCAAAGCCGAGGCGACCACTCAGGGCCCAAACATTCAAGGGCTCAATAGTCTTTTTGTCGTTTAAGAACCATTTGTCAAATAACATATTTAAAGAAAATTATCAACTCATTAGTTAATATATTTCTAGAGGAACCTAGTAAACAAATAAACATTTTAAGCTTCATAACATTATTTAAAAATGGTCCAACTAATTCAATTGATTACCCATTTAAGTTTAAAAAATAAAAATTTAAATTTTTTTCAACTGCAGGCCATTTAAGTTTAAAAAATAAAAATTTATAATTATTTTAAACTGCTAGTTATTAGCGTCACCAAATTAGTACTATTTGTAAATATCAAAGTTTAAAACTTCAACATACATCACACCTCCCCTTTAATTACTAGACCAAGGTCAAAGATTATTGACATGTAACTTTATTTACATGTTCATTTTAAATTAATGAATTTATAAGAGCAATTCATTTGAACTATCGTCTGTTTTGAACCCAACTTGAATGAACTCATATATAAATATTCTTTACCTAAATCAGCTATTACTTTTCAAAAACGAGTCATGATTACCGCAACTAATTTAACATCTTTGCAATCACCAAACTTTTTTTTGCTTAAAGGAGTATTAATTTTTTTTTTTCAAATGGAGGTTTTTAATTTTATTTGATTTGTACTTTTCATTTATGCTGATATAATTTTCCGATTTTTTCATCTTTACACTTCAAAGTTTTAAATAACCAACGAAGCATTTTTTAATGTACAATACTAAAATGTACGGATTACGGAACTATCATTTCCATGAGTTAACTTAATAATACCTACGGAAGCCTCAATCATTCTACCATGCAACCACCAATCACCACCCTCAGTGATCAAAACTGATTACTCATATCAATCTCTTGAAAGTTGAAACAATTAAGCAAGGTGATCTAGTATCTTTTTTTTTTTTTTTTTTTAACATCCTTTTTTTTACACCTAATTACAATCTAACTTACGACTTGTAACGATTTACACCCACACCATTAAACCATGTCGTGCTGATCTCGTGTCGTCTCTTTCTCTTTCTCCTCCTCCGACTTCTCCGACGAGTTGCTCCGGCAACTACAAGTACACCTTCCGATCACCGGCTCTCTGCTCGGAACCGGTGTCGCCAAAAACGTCGGTGTCGCTTTTCCGGCCATTATTACGACATATTTCTCTTCAAACACCACAACTCCATCGTGATTGTCAAGTTTAGAATCTCCGGCCTCAAGATCCCTATCATCCCCGGCATCGTTTTCGATATCTTCAGAAAGATTATCGTAAGAACACACCAAGATTATGAGTGCAAAAGCAATTAGACCCAACAATATGGCGAGTCCTCCGAAGAAGTACGGCACCGGCGTGTGCCACGGTGATAACCGGAAAGTCTTGGCCGGAGACGACGGAGCCACGGCGGCGGTTGCCTTCATTATGGTTTATTAACTTAAAAGGTGAATAATGGAAGATGATTACAGATGTTTATGGTGGGTGAGTGGTTTCATGTCATGTGGGATTTATAGACACGATGATTGAAAGTTGTATGTGTTTTTAGTTTTATTTATTTATTTATTTATTTATTTATTTATTTATTTATTTATTTATTTATTTATTTATTTATTTATTATTATTATTGATTAAATGTGAGAATAGTTTATATTTTTATTTGGATATTAAGTGCTTTTATTAGATTGGAATTGTATGCGTTTTCATATGTCATATCTTATTGTTAATGGAATATATAGTCTGATTCACGTTAGTAAGAATATTTTATAGTGGGTTTCTCTGTTCCATATTTAACTAACCATTAGGATGGCAAAAAAATATATAATATTAAAAAATCTAAACCGGATAATTTGAGAGTGTCATCTAGCCTATGAAGTATGAAATAACCTTTTATGAAATATTCATTTAAAATTTATACATACTATTATCAATAGAATTATTATATACATGTTTTTCAAATGATGTGTATAGAGATATCTTAATGAGCCTTATAGCTACTAATTTCTACGCGGTATCAAATTTAATATATGTCTTAACATTTAGAGGGCATTTAAAATCATATATGTCATCTACAAGAGTAGTGTCATTATGAGATGTGATATAGGTAATGTTTGTCCCATCATACTCTTCTATGGCCATGTAAATAGTTTTGTTACAATGATCATATTGAATACTTTTGTTTGTTTAAAATCTTATTCTTTAAAGCCTACTTACTTAATTTTTCTGAATATAAGAATATTTATCAAAAGTTACATCTATTAACACTTCATTTGTCTAAGAAGTTCTGATTCATTACTAGTTTACCGGTTTATGGTACAATAAAATGAACTGTGTTTTAATTCAAACAATATATCTTTTAAGTATTAGACATTAACAAATCCTACATGTACGAGTTAGTTAATATATTAAGTAGTACAATTAGTAAAAACATAACCGAACTCCATTAAAGGATCGCTAAAATGATAATCCAATATAGTCAACAGAAATGAGAAATGCTTCTCTTTTTCATTCTCAAACTCTTTTATGTACAATCTCCTTGGGTAAAACTAATATCATTTCAAACTTAAAGGAGATAAATTCCTACAAAAGTCCTCATCCTAAATCTACCACACAACCACAATCACCACCACAAGATCAACCATCAGCGTCACTGATCTGCAGTCTCATCATTCCCCATACTCCTCACTCGCACCTGATCACCACTCCCCTGTTTCTCATCATCATCATCATCATCTTCATCCTCCACCGTCACCTCCGACGCCGGAGACTTCTCCGACGACTTGCTCCGGCAACTGCAAGTCCCAAACGACGACACCCTGCTCGACGCCGGCGTCGCCAGAAACGTGGGGTTTTCTTCTCCGGCCATAATCACCAAAAACTTCTCTTCAAACACCACCGGTGGCTCCTTCCGGCGGTCGTCGGACTTCAAGTCTCCGTTGCCGGCGCCGGCCTCGAGGTCTCTTTCGCCGTCGTCGGAGTCGTGACGGCCGCCGGCGTGCTTGGAGTAGGAGCATGCGAGGATCAAGAGGGCGAAGGCAATGAGGCTGAGCATGGCGGCGAGGCCGCCGAAGAGGTACGGCACCGGCGAGTGCCACGGTGACCGGTGGACGATCACCGGTGATGAGGGTGAAATAGAAGATGATGTTTGTAGAGTCATGATTATGAATGGTTGTTTTATGTTGGTGAATTGAAAACAGAGGGATTAGTGAAGTTTTTTTTTTTTTTTTTTTTTTTTTAATTATGGGTGTGTGGATTAAGGTGTGGTTAAGTGAGGTGGTATTTATAGGTGGGAAAACAATGGGAATGTTTTTGAATTTTGAGTGAAATAATATTCGCGTCATCTTGTGGAGCCCACTTGTTGTACATTATTGTTGCAATGGACATTGTATATTCCACCACAACAAGCTTTTGGCATAAAAATCATTTTTATTTAAAAATAGAAGTAATTTTAAATTTTATTTTAATTAATGTGAGTTATCATAAGTATAAAACGATATAAAATTCAGAAATAATATTTTAGTGGTAATTAATTTAGTTTTATTTACTTTTTCCCCCTTTTAACGCACATAGTATTTTAATATTTTTTTCTACTAGTGAAATTACTATGGGCGATAATTTTATTTGCATATCCGAAAACATAACTAAAACTCTATTTAAAATTAACTAGTTATATTCCTAATCGCGCGTTGCGCGATGTATGTAAACGGGTTAATCTTTACTGCCATTTACATGTTGTGTCTAAAACATTTGTTAACTTACCGTCTATTGTTTCTACAACTGAATATCTTCAAAAGCCTGTATGATGTTGGGATATGGTATGCTTACATTGGATTAAACTGGACATTGATGTAAAAAGCACATTAAAGCGATCTGAAAACAAACATTCATGAGATCACCATCGATTCAATATGGGACAATCGGTAAAGTAGTAATATTGACTATTTTCATAACAGTCCATTAACAAAGATAGATACATTAAGCAAAAGAATAAAACATTTACAGTAACCTGATCGTTAAGCCCGAAACACCAGCCTCAAAATCGTGTCATACCCGCTTCCAAAGTAACCAGTGTAATAGATATGGAAAACCTGAAAAACCAGGTAAAGATCAAATGACAAATCATAATGTAAATTCCAAATAACAAAACGTGAAACGATATTGAGTACCCAATAATGACATATATCATTACATAGCTACATGGGTCAAAGGTACAATTAAAGAATGTAGAAACCTAACGAATTTGAATGTTTCTAAAATCCATACCCATGTAAATCAAGGCAAACTATCAATTTTTTTATTTTTTTGACACTGTTTTATCATAATCAAAAACAATTTATCATAATCATTAATAAAAATATAAAGTAAATGCGTGGTAGCATACAAGTTAATGCGGCCTTATTAATTGAAATACAT
>BJCO01355316.1:0-10370 GCA_018326465.1 Flaveria floridana | reverse complement strand
AGAGAGATGTTGTGTTCACCGAGAGAGGCAGAGCGGGGTTCACTTCGATGCAATCATAATCACCATTCGGGTTTGCTGTCCAAATTGATGAGATGGGTTTTGTAAGGCACTTTCTTCTCTTCAAGAGTCAAAAGAACCCTCTGGCAGAGGAAGCTAGCTCAGAGGCGGAGGGCGGCGGCCGGCCGGGGGGGGGGGGGAAGGTGGAGGTCGACCAAGGGAGGAGAAAGTGGAGAAGCTTTTAGGGGTTTTTGGGGTCAGAAGACAACAATGGGTCAGACATGAAGAAATAAGGGACTCGGTCAGCCTCACTTACCGGGTCAGACCACCCAGTCAGACGCATCAAACACACTGACTGGCTGACCGGGTCAGCCAGTCAGTGGTCAGAACTTGGGTAAGACCAATCAAACACCCCCTAAAACTCATTTTGATGAGTTTATATTTAGTTTCATCCAAGTTTTTAGACAAATATTTAAGTTGTTTACAACCTTAATTGACTAGCCACAATGGTTATATACGTGATAGTTATGGGACTACTTTTATAAATAGTTTATAACATTACAAACCCTTCTCTTCCACTCCAGAAGCCTTCCCTATTGCACTCCAAACCCTACTCTTCCATCATCCACTGCCATTGATTCACTACTCAAATGGAAGAACAACGAGGGTAATGGTCAAAAGAGGGGATCTTGGTATCAGTGATGCCCGATGAATGTTCATCATGTCAGGGACATTTTTTCCAAGCCAGGATCAAGATGTTGGTGTTCACACCCGAGACCAGGAGCTCCCAACCCTCGGCTTGTATCCGCTAAAAAACACTAGTTGTCTCATTTATGCACACGAATATCGAATAGACATGCCACTCTTTACAAAGATTGATATATCATACTTTACGTATAGAACACCGCGTATAAATACAATACAACATGTATCGAATAGACATGACACTCATTTATACAATACACCTCTCCAATAGTGTATAGCTTAAACAACTAAACCATACATGCCATATATTTAGTAAAAATCTTACTCATATAGAGCAGTGAATAACTAAAAAAATAACATCACGAGGCAGACAAACAAACATACCTCATAAATATGAGGTTTCACTACTTAAAATATTTTCATATCAAGCCGTAATATTTAGGGCATGTTTGAGATGGCTTTTTAAAAACAATTTATTGACTTATTGATCTTTTTAATAAGTTAATAAGTTAGTATGGAATTACTTATTAACTTATTTTCTCACAACAATCACATTATCAAACACTTTAAATAACTTTTTAACTTTTTAAAAGTTAAAAAGTTAAAAGTTGATAAAAATAAGGATTCAAAAACACCCACTAATAATAACTTGAACAAACTGAAACCGTCAAACATACCCTTGACTTCGAAGCATCGAAGCAATTCTCACCCACGCAGGCCTCGCAAGAATATCACTCGCCCACGCGCTGACGTGCGGCCGCGCGTGGAACATCTCCTTCACCTCCGTCGCCATCAGGTAGTGCACATTGGGTATGTGGTGGAGATCCGCCAGCGTGAACCTATCTCCGGCGAGATACTTGCTCTCCGTCAGCCGTTGTTCGTACACGTCGAGCACATCCGCCAGCTTCGCCTCCATGTCCGCCACCAGCGCCGCGTCGGCCTGCCGTCCACGGCGGAGCACGTTGAAGTATAGCTCGATAACTAGCTTATGCGATGGTAGATTGAACTTCTGAGATTCTACTTCCATCCACATCGACTGTATCGCCATCTGTTTCGGATCGTTCATCATCAGATCTGTTCCTTTATCGGCGTAAGTGCGTGCTATGTATCGCGTTATTGCTCTTGATTCTGCGCAAAATTGGTAATTAAACCCTAGAAATCGAAACTAACAAGCAATAGTTGCGATTTATTCGTCAATTACAGAACGAATTCACCAGAACTTTGAAATTGGAAGACAATAGTTGCAGTCTATTCATTAATTACTGAACAAATTCACCAAAACTTTGAAATCGGAAGATAGTAGTTGCAGTTTAGTCCGTCAATTACAGAGCAAATTCATCAAAACTTTGAAATAGGAAGACAATAATTGCAGTTTATTCGTCGGTTACGGAACAAATTCACCGAAACTTTGAAATCGAAAGACAATAGTTGCAGTTTATTCCGTCAATTACAGAACAAATTCACCAAAATTTTGAATTCGGAAGACAATAGTTGCACTGAATTCGTTAATTACTGAACATATTCACCAACACTTTGAACTCGAAAGACAATAGTAGCAAGTTATTCGTCATTTACAGGACAAATTCACCAAAACTTTGAAATTTGAAGACAATTGTTGCAATTTACAATTGAATCACAGAACAAATTCACCAAAATTTTTAAATCGGAACAAAAAAGTTGCAATTCATAGCTTTTTCTTACCGAATACCGTGGTATCACCGTCTTCCAACACTGGAACTTCACCGAACGGCTACATATCAGTTATGGTCAATATCAGAAAACGATAACAGATGTATGACGTATCAATTGAACGATCAGATGATACTGAATACACTTACATTGCGTTTAAGGAATTCAGGCGATTTCTGTTCACCCGTAGCCAAGTGCACCTGAACGAATTCGACATCGAGATCCTTCTCGTATAGGCTTAGGAGAGCTCGAAAAGTTGCGTTCGCGGGGACGAATCCATATAGTTTAAGGGCCATGGTTGGTAACAGCAACAAGCAAATTGATTAAATGATAGTGTAAATGGAGATGATGTTGGATTCAAAGGCCCTAGTGTATTGATACATATAGCACTGAATCATGTATACTATTGTGCGTTGACCGCATGTGGCGAACTTCCGGTTTAGGAAGCTTCGGCTAGAGTTTTCCCGAGAATCGTTGAAAAATTAAGGGTCCTGAACGAGTAGATAGAAAACGGATCTATTATTATATAAACTGAACAAATTATATATAAAATTTTGGGTGTTGTGCGAGAAGGAAAAAAGCGAGAACCTAGTTCGATCATCGATCGCTCTGACCTCATTTGTTTCAATGGTCCTTTTTCAGACCTTCAATCATAAATTATTTTGTTCGAGTTTTAAAATGATTTCAAATTCTGGTAATAGCTAATTATTTATAATGATTAAAGATGAGTATGTGAAAGTAAAATTGTTTTTTTATGCTTTCTTTATAATTTGAAGATGGAGATAAAGAGTGGAAAGCTTAGATTATTCACAATTCATCCCTCATTCTCATTTATCATGAACTTTCACTTACAATCACTTTTAAAAATATTAAAAGGGCGTATCCGGTGAATGAATCTTTCACTTTGCGCAGGGTCCGGGGAGGGGCCGGATCGCAAAGCGATCTGATGTACGCAACCTTTCCTTGCACAATTTTATGCAAGAGGCTGTTTCCACGGCTATTAAAATATTTTAATTTTAATTTTAATTTTAAAAAATATTAAAATATTTTATTGCGGTTGTATAGTGTTTTCAAAATATAAAAAAAACATAATGCAATCCTCATAAATTTTCAATCTTTTTCCCTTACAACCCCTTACAATTATTATCTATAACTAGGTTATTAGCCCGTGTATTACACTGGTTAAAAGTTATAAATATATAATTCAAATATGTGTAAAAAATATTTAAAATTTGTCGTTTTTATTTTAAATCGATTATATAAAAATAAGGATTTGTGATCATAAGGTTTAAAAGATTAAATAAGATTTGAGATAATTAATATCATAGATTCAAAATCCCTAAAATGATTGGTGGTGATTGAGGTAGTTAAAAAAAATAAAAACTTCACACTTGCCGTTCAAAAAAAAAATAATAAAATAAAAACTTTAAGTAAGAAATATAGCATGATTTTGTGGAAAATTTGTTAAATAAGTTTAGATGGGAAAGTTTTTATGAGGTGAAATCTAGTGATAAAATATGTTACCAGTAATCATTTATTAGAATAGATATAAAATATTCACTTGAGAAACGGTATATGAATGCTATTGTATGAACTACTATTAGGAAAAGCAGAAAAACACACTTTACAATTGCATGTCAACCGGCTCAGTCAACTTTTGACCAATGAGAATACAGCCACCATGAAATTCTAATTCTAGATCATTTCTGGAGGAATGATGCAATTCCAACGTCACCCATAATTTCCATTGGGTTTTCTTCATGACCTATTCTGTCATCAATGACATTTCGACAGTATTGGTAGGGCTATTCATAGCCTGGGTTAAAAATGTGAAACCGTTCAAACCGGACATTGATTTGATTTACGTTTCATATCAAAAGCCGGTTGTAAAAAATCAAACCGAATCGTGAGATTTAACCATAATCTTTAATTTTTTTAAAGATTTCATATCTGATACATTTATTTATTTATATCGGTTTAATTTGTATTAAGTGAAACTGAGTTAATAACATATCTATTAATAAAGCAACTTGATGAACAGTTATTGTACCGATTGTTAGGCATTGTGTAAAATGTTGTTTATGCACGTGCATGTTGGGAAGCATTCTGTATACGTTCATGATGCGCGTTTAAAGTATAAAAGGGTACGCCCGCCTCATTTCTTCCTTTGCAACCGAGACTCCTTTCCCAGTGTGTAGTGGTGCCCGGACTGCCTCCTATCCACACTCTCTGCCGCCTCATACCTCTCTTCCATTGGTGCGTAGTGGTGGCCAAAAACCTCTTCAATTATACCGATTTTTTCAGGTACGATGATGGATGAGACGGGCATTTCTTGGGTGTGGTGGTGAAAGGGGGAGTTGAATAGCCAGCGGGCCTCCATTTCGACCCTCGATTGGCCATTTTGCCGTTCGTTTGGAAGCTAGATTTGTGCGTGGGATCCCGGTCTCCCCGTTTCCCTTCTCACCGACGACGACTTCGATGGTTGCATGTCGGTTTCCTTTCTTTGTTTCAGGTTATTGGGTCTTAGGTTTGATATAGTTTAATATACTTCCTATTTTTAGTGTGATATTGAGGTTTTTAGATATGCTTTGACTTGGTGTTTGACGAAAGATAATCCACGCTCGCAAACACAGAAATCGCTGGCGACCCGACTCGCTTATCATTTCAACGGAAACCCACCACCCAACTACCCTATGATAAAATCTCGGGTCTACTTGAAGCATTTTGCAACAAATAATACTCGAACTCATGATCTCCACTTTGTAAAGACGTGAGATGTCTACTACCAAACAAACTGGCAGTCAAAAATATTAGTTAACTTAATTTATTAGTAGATTTAACTAATTTTATATACATACTTTAACCTTTATAAATTATGCAATTTAAAAATACGATTGAAGTGCTCAAAGGTTTACAAAGATATCAAGATGAACTATCGAAATTTCAACATGTCCCATGTTAAGTAAATAATTATTGACTTGCAAATTATAGAGACATATGTTAGCAACGCACGTGGTGTAACATTAGACCGAACCGTTGCGTAATATAGTTTACGAAAAAAAACCACCGCTACGCGTAATGGTCAATTCTAGTTACCAACTAATCTTTAAATTAGTTTTTCTCAACTCTGAATCCTTCACATGTTTTTGTATCTTTGTTACCTCAAAGTTTCAAAGTCCATACCACAAATAATGAATAAAAATATTTTCTTTCCAACACCATTATCACGCGAGAAGTCATAAATCATTGCCGAACAAACAACCCACAAAACAAATAGTACAACAGTCATATGCACAACATACAACCCTCATTGCACCTCTCACCAAATCAACAAACCTCAAGTTTACCATGGAGACAATGACATGCATTTAACCCACGCAGGCCTAGAAGAAATATCAGCAACCCACGCTCGAACATGCGGTCGTGCCTCAAACAATCTTCTCACCCGCGTTTGCAGCAAGAAATTAATATTCGGGAGGTGGTGGAGATCCGCTAGCGTAAAGCTATCTCCGGCTAAATACTTGTTCTCCGTTAGTCGTGCTTCATAGACATCAAGGACGTCTGATAACTTTTTTTCGTACTCTGCCACCAGCTCTGGCGTGCTTCGGACTCTATGCATTGCTATTTCCATCAGCTTCCATGACGCTCGGTCGAATTTCTGGTTTTCAACCTCCATCCATATCGTTTGTATCGCCATTTGGATCGGATCCTTCATTATTAGTTCTGTTCCCTGATTTGCGTATTTGCGTGCGACGTACTGGGTGATCGCTCTCGATTCTGTCACAAGTTATCAAAAGAATGATGTCACGGACTAAAACCATCGCAAAACATAAGATTTGTATCACATTGATTATATATGCAACAAATATGAGATTAATAGGCCAAATGAGCTGAAAAAAGACCAAATGAAGTTCATGACCCACGAGACTAGCTAGTTTTTTAGAATTTTTTTTAAAAGTTCTTGAGGGTTTAAAGTTTGTGTGTTTTTTTTTTTCTAAACAACAAAGCTATTATACTCACTCTAAAAAATAATTCAAACTAATTTACATTATGTTTGAGTTTGAACTCTAAGTCCTACCTTCAAAGGAAAAATCTACTAACCTCACATTGACTTGTGTGGTACTTTTAAGTTTGAAAATACTTTTATAGTGATTTACGAAAAGTCCATTATCCAAACCACTGGCCCTAACTTTTTTAGTTTTACTTGTTGCAACGTGACGACCCAAAAACATACCATGTATGGAGTCGGTAGTTACTCAAGCGTAGTCAATATCAGAAAAACCAAATTCCGTTAGTTGAGTTAACAGATTCCCCAAAAACCAATACAAAACTATTTTCAAGCTAAAAATCACGAGACGAGTTCTAAATCATCAATAAACATAAACTATTCTAGTCATTCAGCATGAGTTGTCCTACTCATCCGTACCAATTGAGCCCTAGAAACTCCAACAAGCATAAAATGCACTGAATCTAACAAAACAGCTAGCAATTATTCAAATTCAGACACAATTAACACCTAATTTCAAAACAAACGATCAACAATTCGAATTTGCAGCATTCAATTACCGAATAGCGTAACTTCTCCATCTTCAAACGCAGGAACTTGACCAAACGGCTGCAGATGCAAACACAAACACATCAGATCTAAACAACCAAATCAAAGTCAACGATCGGTACATATACGTTTCAAAATCAAACAAATAAGCATTGTTATACACTTATACAGTTATACATACGTTGCGTGCAAGGAATCGAGGCCTTTTGTGCTCCCAAGAGGCCATATTCACAGTCACTAGCTCAAAATCGACGTTCTTCTCGTAGAGACTAGCTAACACACGATACGTTGCGTTTGATCCGACGAATCCGTACACTTTTACAGTCATGTTGTTGTATCAACGTTGATTTCGATTGAAGCGATAGAAAGTATTACTAATAGGATGTGATACAGAGTGATGATTGAGAAATGGAGGATGATTGTGAAGCAGACAATGTTGAATTTTTGTAATGGAGGTTGCTAAGAGAAAGCGAGTGTATATATAGTGATGTAGATGTAGGAAGATGCATAAATGGTCCTTCGGTTATTGTTCTGTAAGCAGTTTTAGTCGTTTGAGTTTTGATAATGCGTTTTAGCCCTCGAACTTTTAGTTTAAACACAAAGTTAGGGGTTGTTTGACAGCATTTGAATCAACTTGTTAATGGTTCAGATGTCTAAATGGTTCAACACTTAATGGTTTAGAGTGTTTGTTTCACGAGCAAATGTCTGAATGGTTCATACATGTGTCTCTGAATGGTTAAACATTATACTAATACTGAATGGATAAGATGTCTAACGCTGAATGGATAAGATGTCTAGTGCTGAATAGATAAAACATCTTTTTGAATTGGTTAGACATTTGTCTTTGAATACTTAAGTGATATACTAGCTTTTAATACTTCAAACCTCTTAAGGGTTCAGTACTTAATTGTTCAGACAATTTTATTGGTTCAGCACTTAATTATTCAGAAATTACACTTAATGAAGTCTTACATCCAAAGTATATGTTTTTTTTGTGTGTGTTTCAATATTATTTGAGTGAATGAAAAATGGTTAATTATATTTCGATTATTGTGATAATATTGATAACTTTCTTTTGCAATTTCTTTTTCAGAGTAATTAAATAAGATAATAGATAACTTGAAATGGTTAGGATTTGTTCAATTTGATGATTTTCTTATTGTGTTGTTTTATGTTTACTTGCTAGAATAAGTAGCATTCATTCTATCAAATTTTGATATTAAAAAGTTATTTAATTTATTATATTTTTAAAAATATGACTACGTTCATTTTAAAAAAGATTAGAGTATATATATTATTATTTATATTTACATCAAAATCACTATATTTTTTATCTTATTTTCAATTAAATATATTTTTAATATTTTTATTATTATATTTTCTCCCTCTCTTATTACAAGCATTTTTAAAAAATATTAAAAATTTAATAAGGATGAACAGTGATTTTGCAAATATACAAATTGACAACAACATTTTTTTATTTTATTTACTTACAACCATTTTATATAATATAAGAAACCCATTATAAATATATAATGAATCTACATTGAATAATCTAAGAGTAGTGATTTTTCATATACTTATAATTAAGTTGATTGAGTTTAATATATAAAGCTAGATTTAGAGATAATTTTATAAAAAATAAAAGAATAATAGGGGAATAAGCTTCTAGAATAACTCTTATAATATATGGGTCGGTCGTTAGACCCAAGACCCAACTAATACATGTATTTAATATTAGTTTTAGTAATATTATATTATTAAATAAAGTTAAGTTAAATCTGAACTTATTCTTTAAATTATTATCTTAATTTTGAATTATTTTCCGCCCAATTTGAATATTTTGGCCGTCACAACCGCTACCATGCTATAGAGTTTTATTTTCAACACCATTAATCGTACTTTACTTTTAATGAGTCTAATTAGTAAGAAAAAAATGTTCAGAAAAGGAAGCTCCAACAAAATTAAAGTCATTCTGCGACTTTCAAGCTTTTAATTAATATGTTAACGAATACATTACCTACTGTTACGATAATATATATTCTAATTATATTTAATCTTTATACTCTAATAAAATTCTAACTATGATTGACAAGTGAAATCATCACATTTTATCTTATCCAAATTTTTTTTGTTTCTTTCTTCTATTAAATATTACATCAATTACTAATAGTAAATTAAGAAAAAAATTCTTTTTATAAATAGTTTTCCTAGAGAAATAAATATATATTAAATAAAAAATTTAAAACATTGAATTTTTTAAAAATATGAAATATTTTTAAATTGATGTTTTTAAGTAAAGTTTTTATA
This sequence comes from Flaveria floridana, assembly GCA_018326465.1. Lineage (NCBI taxonomy): Eukaryota > Viridiplantae > Streptophyta > Magnoliopsida > Asterales > Asteraceae > Flaveria > Flaveria floridana. Next base: position 1,114 of record BJCO01355316.1, on the reverse strand, counting down.
AACAAAAAAATTAAAATGTGATGTTATATTAAGAAAGTTTTAAAAAGTTCCATCTTTTAAAAATGTTTGTTTCAAAACAAAATTTTTATTTTTCTTTTGGAAAAAATTAAAAAGTTAAAAATAAAAGATTAAAACGTTGATATTATTATTTTATTATTTATACTCATTACTTATATATGATCTCAACCATATTTTATCTTAAAAATATTATTTTATAACTAACAAATTTTTATTATATTTAATATTTTATTCAATCAATCCGTATAATAAACGATTTTATTAAAACTAGTATAATATAATTAATTTTCATAAAAAGAGATAAAAGATTAAAAACAGACGCTTGTTATACATGTCAACTGGCTCAGTCAAAATTTGACCAATGAGAACACAGGCTAACATGAAATTCTAGTTCTAGTCTTCTAGATGGTTTCTGGAACGATGACGCAATTACAACGTCACCCATTTGTTCTTTGTTTTCCCTTGGGTAAGGGTTTTCTTCATGACCCATTCCACCACACTATCATTGACATTTTGACGGTCTTCTTCAACGCTAAACTTCTATGCTTCATTGTCATTTTCTTTGCTAATTGAAATTATTAAATTTTATGAATTCACAACAAAAAAAGAAAAAAAAAGTCAACCTAAACGACCATAATCTCGTCCATGTTAGAGAGTCTTAATGAAGTTGATAATAAAGTAATGGTTATAGGCCTAGAACTTAACGTAGAACGTGATTTATTACTTTTATTATTTATTTGGTACAAGGCTTTTAATCAAGTTAGGTTGTGAGAGAAAACTAGGCTTGATATTGTTGTGTTCTTATTTAGAGTTTCGTGATTACACTTTTGAACAATGATTTCGAAATCGGACCGGACCGGCCGGTCCGACCGGTTCGACCGGGAACCGGTGATGAAGCCGGTTCAGTTCGGTGCTTTTGGACCGTTTTCCGGTTAACCGGCCGGTTCGCGCGGTCGACCGGTCCGACCGGAACCGGCGAACCGGGTTGAACCGGTTTTTGGAATTTTTTTTTTTTATTTTAATAGAAAAATATTATTGGATATGGATTAAGGAACACCGGTTCGTTAATTTGGACTATATTTACTTGAATGGTATG
>BJCO01355258.1:0-10577 GCA_018326465.1 Flaveria floridana | reverse complement strand
ATGGAAGTGACGGTGGTCTTGGTTTGGACCGGGGACTTCAACTTCAATGGCGATTGCTCTAACGGCGAGGCCGTGTGCGGCGGTGAAGCTCCGGCTGTTGGCGTGGGAGAACGTGGTGATGGAGGCGGAGGCGATGGTGGCGGTAATGGCAGTGGTGGTGATGGAGGGGAATAAAGGGTTGTGAAGAGGATGAAGGGAGAGAGTGAGTGTGTGTAAGTAACAATTTAAGTCCAAGGGTATTTTTGTCTTTTTGCATACACTTAACAGAAAAGTTAGATGAGAGTTAGTGTCTTGGACTTGATTGTAACATATTTTAAACCACAGTGGTTGAATCGGGCGTTTTTAAACTATTGGATGAAAAGCGTTATAACCACCAAACCACAGGGACGAAAAGCGTAATTTACTCTTTTGAAAATGATTATTGATTTTGTATATTAACAAAATACGGTAATCTAAAGGTGACTTCCCTACATAATTTAGAAAGTTATTAAGGCAATCACGAAATCTAAAACACAAAAATGAAGTCGAAATGGCTCAAGTCTGGTGACCTTTCATGACCTAATGCTAATATAAAAGTAGGGGTGTAAATAAATTAAGATGAGGTAAGGCCAAGCTCGCCTAACATCGAGTCCGACTTGTTTAACTTAAGATAACTCGAGTTTGGTTCATTTTAAGCTTTATATCACGTGAGCACTTTTAAGTCCTTAAATAGAACATAAATCATCTTTCTTTATATAATTGTTACAAAATGTGTTAATCATATGCTTGTTATTTCCGGTTATATTTAGGGCAGGATCATTTGATCAAGTGGTCAGTTTGAGAAATTGATTGGAAATGAGCAATTGTTTGGATGCCATGATCTATAATAAAGAGTTTGCTGAACTAATATAGTTATAAGTTCATTTGGATATGCAAGATCATGATCAAATCTGTATCTTATTGTTGTCTTTCTAACATATGTAAGATTCATAACAAACCCAAGATACTCGATTTAAAGCGAAGTAAAACAAGATGCTACTCCTATAAAAAAGATGCGCTTAATAAACAAGAAAAGCCCCTTTCATCTTCGTAGGGAAGCGCTATCATAAGCCCTGCAATCAAACTCAAGTTCCGCTAGTCTAGCCCTTCTTCCTCCAGGCCTCTATTTACATAGAGAAGAAAGGCAAAGTATATTCTTAAAATACGCAAGTCTCCTCCCTTACAAGTTAGGAAAGAAACAAGACTACCAACTGCAATTTCAGTTTTGATTCAAATATTATTATAGACAACACTAACAAGGATAAGATCCCGACCTTATAAAAAGAAAAAGAGATGACATACACATTTGCGATTTGGTACCCGTACAACCATCTAGGAAACCGCACTTGATAGAAGTTCTACAGATAGCCTTCGTAAAAAGGAGAACTGATTCTTGAAGCTCTTTCACATTCATATCACGCTGGGGAACCGCAAAAGAAAAAATGACACATTTTGAACCACATGAAGTAAGATCTCAAGAATAGATCTTTTAATTATTTGAATAAAATTACACAACTTATATAACATAACCACAACCAAAATGCTTTCAGATGTATTATGAATTCAACAAGCCAGATTCAAAAAAGAAAGTAAAGATTACACCCAATAAGAAAATGACACATGAATGATATACATTTTCACTTCATACCAAATAAAAGACCATACATACTTCCTCCTAACCCTATATTTCACCTGTTAACCTGTACTTGATCTTTTCCACCGAGGGGTTAAATTTCTTTTTCTTTCTTGTGTGGGTGTTTGTGATGAAAATTACAGTCTCTGTTTCACCCTTCTACCATGAACATCAACACCATCAAGTATAACTTCACTAGCACGCTTACTTCTGGTGAGACCATGCTCACTAATCCTGGCTACACACTCCAAGAGTTCCGTCAAGACACGTGGACAGCTTTCCTTTAGGTAATCAAATCCATCGGTCTGCATCACAGCTGGGGAACAAGCAACAAGATTTATCAACATGACTTCATGACCCATAAAGGGTATAGATGGCAAATTTGATGGTTTCAGTGACGGGCCAATATGGCCAATGGGTGAACTTTTAGGATGAACTGGAGTGGGTTAAAAACAAAAAAATTAGGTAATGTATTGATGTTTAGAACGGGTCAGCTTGGGTTGACCCGCTAACATCTATTAGAACGGGTTTAGCTTATGCAATTAACCAATTTAACATGTTGGGTAATGGTCTAATTGTTAGGATGGGTTGTGTTGGGTTGACCCATAAGCAATCTTGTCATTTTTTCTTAAATATTGAAAATGGTTTAACCTATTAAATTTGATTACAAAAACAATTGTCAAAAAAAAATCCATTATTTTAATGTAACACTTCAGAATGTTATGAACACATGATTATCTCACACGCTAAACTCGTTTGACCCGTTTCCATTTTAGTTAAGTTTTAAACCTTAACTATTATTCCAAGTCAACCTGCGGTCAGTAAACAGGTTGCCATTGCAATGCATATAAACAACAGTATAATAATCATATTACCTTTGAGATTTTCAGGCAAAGCAACAAATTTGAGACACATGGTTTTCAACTGGAAACAATGGTGCTGTTCAGCTAACGCTAATGTGGTTGCAACCGTGTTTATAGCAACATTTTGACAAAGATTAGTCTCACAGATCAGTTTTAGCCGATCCAAGCCATACAGGTCAGCAGCTGCAAGCAGATGCTGAAACATTAATGTTGAAGCCCATTTGGTGCTGAGCCCAGTTAGCTCTTCCATGTTGGGTAAACTATCCCAGTACATAAAATGAAGCAACGCCTGCAAACCACAAATAGTGTAAGCAAGGTCAAACAGGCAAATTTGGATTATATGTTATTGATTGACAGGTCTGGTTGGTAAGGTCGAACAAATAGTGATCATGTCTAACATAGTAACAATGTATAAGAACTTCTATAAAATAAAGTTGGACAAAAAAGATGTTGGCAAATCAAACTGACCCAGCAGAATGGGTTCAGCTTGCCCTGAATTTTACAGGTTTAGTCCGGAAACCCTTTTACTAGAGTTAGCGGTTTTAAACCATCGACCCAGTGTTATATTTTATTTTTAAAAGAACAAGCGCGTAAAATCTCAGATATTAGCATAAAGGAAACACACCAATATGGGTTGAATGGTCAAAAGTAGCCCTAAGTGTATCTTACTGAATAAAATCCCCAAAATAATTATTTTTAATATACCCTACCATTGAACTAAAAAATAAGTATCTCTAATCATATTCAACACACTTGTCAATTATAAATGTAAACCCTTTAGATGACTGGTTCACAAAAAAATCACTCAACTTAACAAGTTACCAACTCCCAGTTTTGCCACCCCTACATTTTAACCAACCCGTCCAGCTTGGCCATTTTGCCACCTATAGCCAGCACGAATTGCATTCTGATGCCAGCTTTAAGAAAGAATAATCTTTTTAACAAACCTTAAAGACGGGGGGCTCTATGTCTTCAACCTTAATACACCCGGTATTTTGATCTCTCATTGGACCAAAAAGTTGAGCCCTTAAAACTGGTGAGCGAGCTGCAAGTACCAGTTTATGAGCACGAAAAGTCTCACCCTTTACTTCAAAAGAAATATCAGTTCCTGTTCCACATTCAAGGAGTTGACCAAAGTGTTGACCAATATCCGAAGGCGGCACATGTACAGAGTAGGTCTTAGGGCCTTCCATGCGGGACCCAACAACACCAACACAACAATGAACCTGTAGGCAATCATCTTTCAAATAATCTGATGTCTCCAACGCGGATCTTCTGAAAAACCGTTTATAACCCCTGTAGCATGCCACAACCAAAACACAACGATAAGGAAGAAAGAATTTTGCATATAATCCTTAACCATGGAAAAAAGAAATGGCAAAACAAGTGAATTGGATAACTGGTCAAATGGGCAATTTTGGTATGGGCAGTCAGTTTGGGTTGACCCAAATCATTTTTTTCAAATTTATTATTGATAGTTAGGGCATCAAAATATCAAATGTAATTGCAAAAATTATATTATTTCAATGATACAATATTTTGAATAAAATGATTTAAATGTTTAATGCTGCAAAAAATAAAAGCATACATCATGGGCAACTTTTGAATTGTTCAATTGTTTAAAGTTTTAATCATTTTGTTTTCAAGGTTACAAGCTATTCTATTTAATTAACCATTTGACCCATTAAAGACTATACATGACCTGAGTCGGCACATTCATAGGTAAATGGGTTAAAAATGCAACATCTGTTGGACAATAAATATAGATCTTATGACCAAACAATTGACGAGCTGCAAAATAACTTCAAGATAATAGTAGAGGTGGCTAAATGGGCTGGTCAGGTGGGTCAGGCTCAGATCACAATGGATGTAGTATAAGGACAGAAGGGGTCAGGCCAGGTTGGGTTTCAACCAAAATGCCTTTTGTACAAAACCTTTATTATAAATAATAAAAAAGCAGTGAAGATGTGAACCAAAAATAATAGTACAACATCAATCTAAATTTTATCTCAAATACTATAGAGAATCGTAAGCATTATAAATACACTTCAATCAATGTTCGACCCCTTTGACATGTTTTTTTTTTGTAACTACTTTTTATTTAGCCAACTTGATCCCTTACATATAATACATGACCCAAATGACTCGTTCACAAGTATACAGTCCCCCAATTGCCGCCTCTAATAAAAAGTATGTATGCAGCCAGCTGATCTTAATAAATAATCACACATATAAAGAGGGTTGAATCTTAAAGACAGTAGCATAAGTTAAAAATAATACAAACAAACAAACAAACATACCCAGTGCATCCCGCTGAAGAGCAGGGTCTGGGAGGGGTATATTTTTAACAAGTTGGAGCAAAATAACAAGTTGATTTGTCCGAGAAAATATTTACTTCATGATCTTTACTACATGTTTGATCAGCCTACACGGTGGGGTTCACACAAATTGCTTTTTGTCCAAAACTTATTTAATAATAAGCGGTGAAGATACAATAACAAAAAATCAAACCAAAATAGCTCCAATATAAAGGCGATATAAAGGCGACTAGAACAGATTGGGGGTTTTCATGGATGGACCAAACAAGCCTAGAACGGACTGGACCAAACCAGAATCAAATGTTAAGTATAATATTACACAAACCGGACGGGTCTTAACTGATTCAGCATTTGCCCTGTTCAGTAAAATCAAATACAAACTTGAATATTTATAGTCACAGATAGATATAATTTGGTTCTGATAAGTGATCACAGATAGCAGAGCGGACCGAACAACGAACTGAGTTTTGAAATATCTCGAACCAAGAATAGGACTGATCATCATTCGTACTAGCTCCGCTCTTTGGTTTTGTTGTTCGACAAATTTCACACACCACTATACACAAGAGCTCTACTAAAGGGCCACCTCTATTTGATGCTTAAAGATTATCATTGAAGAAAACCAGATCTTGTACTTATTTCCTTATGATGCACCCAAGTCTTGATTTCTTATATTAGAGTTTGTGAGGGAGAAAAAAGTAACCATATATGAACATGTTGGCAGTATGTTGGCAATTGTACTGTTTCTCATAAAGAGGCAACATGAGCTTTCCTACTTGTAACACACAAAATAAAAGAACACATGAAAAATGAATGCTAAACACAATGCACCAAGATTTAGCCCGGATATATATGTAGAAGTTCTTAAATTCTAGAATGAAAACATGGTAAGTACGTTCCTTAATTCATTCTAGAGTTACCACTTTGATGCCGTAGTTACAAACTTTCACGCATTTACATGATGAAGATCGTTGAAGTTTCTATGATTTTGGGTAAGAAATTTGGAAAACAAGTAAAGCTTTGACTAAAGAAACTGAACATTAAGATGAATGTAAAATTTTAACCATACATAACTTTCCCCTAAAAATCAAATTACATCTTCAATATCACTGAGGAAAAACAAACATCAATTACCATCCCCGACAAATTACATGGAGTCGAGTAGACTTTACCAGACAGTTTTGAGATTATCAAACTAACTTGTCTGCTACAGTGAAAAATAACTTCTCAGTAGTTATGTGTAGATGCATACACTAAACAATCGATATACCATACACTAAACAATCAATCAAACTGCTATGCCATAAAACTATTTATATTCAACATGCTTAATAGGGTGTTTGGATCTGTGTTGAATATGATCAATTCATTATGAGATAAAGTCGCATTACCAAGTTGGGTGTTTGGAAAAAACATTTACTGTTCTTAATTTCTTATACTCCAATTATATACAATCTAAACAACTAAACTGCATGATCAAATAAGGGCCACCTTGGAAAACTGATCAGTAAGATACATGTAAAGTTACAGAGCATCCTTGCTATAATTAAATGTAAGACTGCAAACACCACCATCCCTAACTGTAATAAGAAGTTAAGAACAATTGATAATCTCGTTTATGGGCTAAATTTTAGAAATACCCATCGATCCCTAAACACAAAGAAACCAAAACTGATAACTAACATGCATGTTCAACTACCAATTGGCATTAATCACTTTAAAATCCCACAATCCAAACATAAGGGTTTCAAGCAAATAGTTAATAGATAAAAGACAATCATAATGAACCACTTTGTTAACATACAACATTGAGCGTTCGTCCATTGTAATATACAACATTCAGTCAATATCAACACACTTCATTTTACACATTTCAACAAGATATGCATTAGCAGTCATGATCATAACACAACAAAAGATCTTAGCTTACCACATGCTACCCTTGTATTTAAGGGTATACGGCCCACTCTCCAATGCTCTCCCAAAATGACTATGAACCTTATGCCTCTCTCTACCACTCTGATCCAAAAGCGTCAACTCAAAAAGCGCCCTAACATCTGTTCCTTCGCTAGCTAACGCGATAAACAACGAAACATACGTCGCATTATCCTCCACACTTTTCCCATCAGGGTAAAAATAGATCGCCCATGAATATCCACCAACCATAAACGTATCGGACGCTACAAACTTCCCAATCCCAGTCCCTTTCGACAAAGAGTAACCCGATATCCTAAAATCATGCTCTCCGTTCACCGTCTCCGTTACCGACGTAGACGCCGTCGTCACCGACGACGACGAAGATCCCCTCACTGTTTCTATACAAGCTCGTCCCATCCCCAATTATGCACACCACAATTACGACGATAGATCTCCGATTCTCGACCGATTCTCTCGAAATCGGTCGAATCCTGTGAATTTGACCGGTGAGATTCGCGGAAAGTGAAATTGGTGATCGGATTAGGGTTTCGGAGATGAAATTTCAAGATTAAATTGGGGTTTTGGGGATGAAATAAGATGAATTGAGGAGATCTAGGGTTCGTATTACGAAAGTACTTTTTGTTCGATAATCAAAGGCTACCGAAACGGGAAAGAGATATGCAAAAACGTTTAATTGTGGGTTTATATAGAATAATAATATAATAATATTAATAATATTATTGCCGACGGGGGTTGGGTTCTAGAATGTGCGGTTGTACACTTGTGCGCATGAATTTTATGGGTGGATCCGAATGTGGCGCATGCGTGTTCGACTCCAAGGGTAATTTGGTAATTGTGCATGGGCAATGTTTTTTTGTAAAACATTAAAATCTATCATACTTTTTTAAACTACATCTCACATATATAATACATTTATCAAGTTTTAAACACTCGACATTCCCCATGATGGTGCTCCTAGAGCAAAGCCTTTATCGCTGGATCACCAACGCTATTTGTTTTTGCACGGATAATGTTATTTTCTTTTTTTAACAACAAACTATATTACGTCTAAACTAGACCATAGAATATTTTCTATTAGTTTTGAAAATAGATTTACTTTATAGATACTTTGACTTTTACCACAAGACTACAACACAAAAGGATAGAATGAGAAAATAATATAGCATTGATGTGAAAAAAAAGAGTATGTGTTAAGGATGTTTGGACAACACCCTCCATTCTATTTACGTGATCACTAATCCTTTTAGTTTTCTCTACTGATGTTTTTAGATGAATAATATAAACTACAACTCAATCAATTAATATAATTTATACTGATAATTTGACCAATTTCACTTCTAGATTCATATTTCTAATCATTGTTAACATTATGTTAATGATTATTATGGATTTAACACCCACTTACAGAGGATGAATATTTATATGTTTCGTATAACATTCTTGTAAACGAGAAATAAACAAACAAACAAACAAACATACTTAGTGTATCCAGCTTAAGAGCAGGGTCTGGAAGGGGTAGGTGGTGACGAGTCTTTCCACTATCTTGAGAGAAAAATTTAAGTTGCATTTTCGCTTTGAATTGTTTTAACGACAACTAATACTTACTGTTATTTAGCTTCTTTTGCATCCGGAGAATTTGAAGTGATTCTTCTTTAGTCGTCCATATGCTACTTTTAAGACAAACTTCATGTAGAGAATAAAACCATTGTTATGGATCTTTATGGGAATTACAATTTATTGTGGAGTTTTCTAAGTCATTTATTTGAGGCAATTTATCGAGCCGATAGCTTGCATTGCCAATTTTTAAACCAATGAGCCCCATTTAGCACGTAATTATAAGTCATTATCTTTTGAAATAGAAAAGAACAAATTCAAATTCAGCATGTGATCGGGTTGTCGAGAATCGATCAAAAATAAGTTAAACAATCATTTTAGCTACCTTTATTGTGTAAGGCTAAATAAGGTTGTCTCCATAGAGAATTAATGGAAAGTGTTTAACAAACAAGCCCGATAAACTTAAAGACACAAACTTTGTAAGTGAAAATCAAAACTTTAAATGATTTCAATAACACAAGTGTGAAAAGCAATCAACTTTGAAATGAATTAACTTAAAAAATGAGAAACAATCACTTTCGGGTTTCCAATTTCACAATATCAACAGTTGATATGCTTAAACTAGAGTGTGTAAGAACTTAAATTCATGATTTTAATTTTAATTAAAGTGATAACCAAATAATAATCTTGTAAGATTCGTTCGTTCATAAGATTATCAATTTACTTATATAAAGTTGTCTGTCTTTTTTAATGAGTTCATGATGCAAAAAAGCCGAAAACTGATAATCAAACACACGACTTTGTTTACAAGTAAACCTTTTACATCAATCAAAACATAGTACTTCATTGAATAATCCAATGTTTAATACAAAAACCTAATCAAAAGCATAACATTTATCTCACTTGACAAGAATTGTACACCCCAAAGCAATCACGAAAAGCCTAGCCACGCATCAACTTCCTTAAATCTTCAATCTTGATTTGAATGACAGTCAATGATGATTTGGAATGAATTGAAAAGCTTGAAAAACACCAAAAGGCGGCTTGAGTTTGTCAGTTTTCGTGCAGGGGAAGTTGTTTTTTGAATTAGGATTGGATTGGTTTAAATAAACTTTGAGATCCTTAAAATCGAGAGGTTGTCTCGCTACCGTTGTATGATACGCCGCTACCCGGCATGTCATATGCCGCCCTCTAGTTTTAAACGCCCAACTCTATGTTTTCTTCTTCAAAATACGCCACTTTGTACATTGTAGATACACCCCCGGAGTATGATACGTCGCCCATACGAGGCCTCATAAGCCACCCAACATATTATACGTCTATACCCTACATATCATACTCCGGTTCTCTTTCTTTCCCTCCTTTAATTTTCATCTTTTGATATCCAATTCTTCAACTTTCGTGTTTTGTTTCTTTTGCCTCATATTATGCTCCTTTAAGCTCCAAACACCTATGAATCAATACAAACAAAATCAACTAGTTTCACAATAATCACAATGTAAAATCAAGCATTTAAATTAATTAAACATTAAAATATTATCACGTGATTAGCATGAGAGAAGAGAAGTAGCACCCACTTAACCGAAAAATCCATTATATTACCAAATGAGATGTCTCAAACTAGTTAGTTGCATAAAAGAAAATGATAACACCAAAACACTCATTTGTAATCTCTAATAATATCACGCATGAGAGAGAGAAAGTAGTACTGCCAAACCAAAAAAACCAATGAAGTTACCAAAGCAGATGTTTTAAAGTTTAAACTAATTGGTTGTAATATCTTGTAACTTTAACATGAAAGAAAAAACTTCCACAAACTTCAGGAGTATAAGGTGTTGTTTGTTTTTTATCAAAACATCTTCCCCACCTCTTCATCTGCGCGCACGCAGACGCAGGAAGAGGTTTTGAGTGCGCAGACTGTTTGTTTTTTAGAAGACGTTTCATTAAAAAACGTCTACAGGAGGTCTGCATGGAGAAAATGTGAACTTATGTCTTCTGAGATCTTCTAACCTCTTCTCCACCCTGAAATCCATCTTCATCTTCCCCATCTTACCTCTCATCTCACCACCGCTGCCCTCCCCCTCCGCGGCCCTCCCCCTTCGCAACCATCCCTGCAATCGTCGGCCCTCTGCCGCCGCCCTCCCCCTTCGCAACCATCCCTGCACCCGTCGGCCTTCTGCCGCCGCCCTCCCCCTTCGCAACCGCCGGCGAAGTCGCCGGAGAAAGTCTGAAGAAACAATTGCAGGTGGTTTT
>BJCO01355212.1:8238-18263 GCA_018326465.1 Flaveria floridana | reverse complement strand
TTCTTAATCAATTTGTCGTAGATCCTCGACAAGCCCATTTGAAATCTACATACCAGGTTTTGTGTTGTCTCCAAAGTACACCAGGACACGAGAGACTACTTTCAAAAGAAGAAGGAACGAACTGTGTTACCCATTTATTGGAATAATTTAGGATGCTCTTTCTTAAGGAGGTCACGAATTATTGTTTTTTTAAAGGGGCGTCAGTTTTATGGAAGTCAAATAAACAATTTGCGGTGTCTTGTTCATTTGCTAAAGTAAAATACCGGTCTACATCCACAATAAGTGAAATAATGTGAATTATATGGTTATCAGCAATCACACATATTCTCGTCAAGTTGGGTGTTAAAAGATCTACACATTCCAACATGAGAAAAAGTATTGGATGACATATTAGTTTGAGGTGTCTTCTTATTAGAGGGAAATATTATTTCATTGATTTCTTTATCCAGGTAAAATTGTTTAGCTATAAGTACTTTGTAATCCCTTTAGATATTCATATCAATACACATAGAATTTATCTTTATCAAAATTATTACATTAAGGGTCATCCCTATTATACACAAAAAGAAAATAAAATATGATTTGTTTATTTCTCTCTTAACCTTTTTACCATTGAAAGGGTTTCTCCAAAGCTAATTAACCAAAATTTCACATATCAATATTTGTAACCAATGAGAAAAAACTTAACAAATTTATTTTTTACAAATTTCACATATCAATATTTACACATCGTTGTTGGTTTGTTTACATCAATATCAATTATCAAATAATTGAACCAAAGGCTTTGTGGTGTTAAAACTTAAAAAGTGGTGCCTATAAGCACCACCAATAACACCAACTTCAACTACAATCTTGAATCTTCATAACGACTTCATTTTGCATCTCGATCATCCAATGAGTTAAAAGATCTGTTGATCTCTTCATTGAATCGAGGTCAGTCATTTAATGAAACTCTATGAATCTACATATGCTACTATAAGTGTTTGTTGGATTTGATTTCTGTAATGGAATATGAATCTGGTTAAAATGCAAAATTTTTACGATCTTGCTTAACGATAATGTTGATCTGTAAGTGTTTCACCTGGCGAATTTGATGGAATGATTATTGTATTTCATATGTATGCGTTTGATGCGAATCGAAGATTTTGACTAGACGACCTTATTGTTTGAGTATCACAGGTCAAATAATTGAACAATCAATATGTGCATGAATTAGGTTGTAATAATTGTAATTTATCTAGGATAAACTCATAATTTGTTTTGGATAGATACGTGTTTGATGCAAATTGAAAAGTTCACTAGATACAGCGGTTTATTGTTGTAACTTCGTTCTTAGAGGTTTATTTGGGATTAATCTCTTGATTATTAGAGAAACTTGTTGTTTCTGTTAGTCTTCTATAATAGATGGACTGTAGAGTGATTATACAAGTAGGATTAGGATTTTCAAGATATATGATGAATATGAGATGAGATTACTTGCACGGAACAAATTGCTATTTTGATCATTTGCACATAAAGTTAGTGTCACTCTATGTTTGGTCTGTGAAAAATGGAATGTAAAGTGGGGTCAGGAATGTAGTATATTTGCTTAAAACAAAAACAGTTTCTGTTTTTTGGGTTACCTGTAGGTTGTTTTTCTATTGATATGGATCCACTCAAAATAGATATTAGACACTCTTTTATTGGGCTGTTTACAAAGTTTAACTTCTAGTGAAGTAAACCATGAACTTTTTTGGCTACTGTGCTTATTTATATAGTTTGATACAAGCTTTGAGATCTCTGAGGTAGAGTCTGAATGATCAAGTCATCAAGAACATTATACTGAATAATTAAATTTTTGTTTGCAAGAAAACTTTTGAAGTTAAGCAGGTATGTGTTCTTTTATGTAATTTTAAACTTGTGGGCATTCTTGTTTGAGGTGTATACTGTTTGGGAAATGTAGCTGATTGAGTAATGATCATTTTGAAGAATAAGAAAATGGGATCCATGGTACCTCAGTTTCTGCTTATTGGCTTTGTTTTGTTCAACTTTTTGGGCAATATACATGCTGGTGTCACAAGCAGTTTCATCCGTTCACAGTGGCCATCAATTGACATTCCTCTTGACAGTGAAGTTTTTGCGGTTCCCAGTGGTTACAATGCTCCAGAGCAGGTAAACTTCCGAGGTTGTTCAACTTGTATAATTCTTTATATTTTTACATTCTTAACAAAAATACACATCAAAATAATTATATGTGAAATATGTGATCCCCAGATTTTATAATGCATTAGCAAAATTATTGCTTTTAACTTCAACCACTCTTCATGTTGTTTTAGTTTAGTTTTTTATTTCATTTTCTCATTCTGTAGGTACACATCACTCAAGGAGATTATGATGGAAAAGCTGTAATTATAATATGGGTGACACCTGTTGAAACAGGGTCAAACCAAGTAAAATACGGAAAGGCAGAGAAAAAGTATGATTTTACTGCAGAAGGGACGGTGAAAAATTATACGTTTTACAACTATACATCTGGCTATATTCATGAGTGCCTTATCAATGACCTTGAGGTATTTGTTAGTTAACTCCAATACTCCATGGCATTTTATCTACATCATAATTCTTCAAATTGGCCTGAAAGATCTGTTTCTTCATGACTAACAAGTGTCTTATTATTAGTATGACACCAAATACTTTTATGAGATCGGAGAAGGTGAATCTGCTCGATCATTTTGGTTTCAAACTCCTCCAAAGATCGATCCAAATGCTTCTTACAAATTTGGAATTATAGGTGAGTTACTTATCTTTGTTTTGATGAAATTAGTATGACTCTTTTTATGGATTAATTATTGATTATGTGTTTTAGGTGACTTGGGTCAAACATACAATTCTCTGTCAACTCTTGAGCATTACATACAGAGTGGAGCGCAAACTGTGTTACTTGTTGGTGATCTATCTTATGCTGATAGGTATCAGTATGATGATATGGGTGTACGCTGGGATTCATATGGACGTTTTACTGAAAAAATTCAAGCATATCAACCATGGATATGGGCGGCGGGAAATCATGAGATAGAGTATATGCCATATATGGTAAGTTGTCATACTAACATTACTACCATTACTAAAATTTTCTTCCTATCATGGATATAGCTTCTTGCAATCTTACATAAGTTTGGTCTGTATTTCTATCAATCATTGTTGATTCATTTTGCTCACTAGATAATATTTTATAAAGTTTATGTTTCCATAACACATGCTATTTATCGTTCTAAAACAAAACACATGCTATTTTCTTATCATTAGATGACATCGCCCTAACCTTTCTTTGATTCTTGAATTTCTTTATCGCCCAGAATGAAGTTGTTCCTTTCAAACAATATCTTTATAGATACCCCACTCCTTATGCTGCCAGTGAAAGCAGTAGTCCTCTTTGGTATGCCGTCAGACGTGCTTCCGCACATATAATTGTGCTATCCAGTTATTCTCCATTTGGTAGTGTACCTTTTTACCTTTGTTTTTCTTTCCTCAAATTGCATAAAAAGGTAATTCAATTTTCTGCTGGTTTCTGTTTTGGGTGTTATGCTTTGTTTGCACCCACAAAAAGGCTCAAACTTTCCAAAAGGTTTTCATTTAGGGTAATCTACCAAGGTAACCAGCTAACCGCCTAACTGGTTTGGTGATTTCCATGTGCTAGTCAACATGGTGAAAGTTACTTACATGCCACCTGCCACATCATCATTTTGATGGCGACCCAGGCCAAATTACGTTTTCAAAATTTGTGCCTTCTGTGGCTACAAACAAAATGTAAAAACTGAAATAGAAATCAGCTGAAATTTAGTTTAACTTAATATGCAATTAGTCCTTTTTCTTTATGCATTAGGTGATGGACTTTTATAGATTACTTGTGTCTGATACCTTTTACATATTTACCAGTAAAATATACACCTCAATATCAGTGGCTGGAAGCAGAATTAAAAAAAGTCGACAGGAAGAAAACACCTTGGCTTATTGTTATAATGCACACCCCTCTATACAACAGTAATAGTGCTCACTACATGGAGGGTGAAAGCATGCGAGTTGCATTTGAGAGTTGGTTTGTTCGGTACAAAGTTGATGTGATCTTTGCTGGACATGTTCATGCTTATGAAAGATCGGTTTGTCACACGCCTTTTTATCTTTTTTCTTTAAAGAAAAAGCTGAGCTATTAACAAACTTTAAGATCCTTTTAGTGATGGTAACTTGGTAAGATGGCTGGGTTGGGTAACAAGTTAAAATGGATTTAGACCGAGCATGCCATTTTTTAGTATAGGTCAAATAATGTATGTGGATCCACCTAACCGGAGTTGACCTGTACATAAAGTTACACCCATGATACGACCTGCCCATTGTTCCACCTCTGTAATACGCTAAGCAACGATGTACAGTCATAACTAAAGTTAATGGGCAGTTGAGTCATACAAGTTAAAATCGGTTTTAAACAACAATATGTTACTGCATCTTATGATATATGATATTTCTAATGTTTGTTGGCTTTTAATTCTAGTAAAATATGCAATTTCAGTACCGGATCTCGAACATACATTACAACGTAACTGGGGGTGCGAGTTATCCTGTGCCCGACAAATCAGCTCCTGTTTACATAACCGTTGGCGATGGTGGAAACCAAGAAGGTCTTGCATCCAGGTGATCTTTTATTAAAAGATTTACTTTTCTTTGAAATATTAAAAAATGTAACCATGACTCCGTGGTTCACTCTGTGTTAAATCTGTGATGGGTTTTGTAGGTTTAGTGAACCTCAGCCTGATTATTCTGCATTTCGGGAAGCTAGTTATGGACATTCTACACTTGAGATAATGAACAAAACACACGCATTCTATCACTGGAATCGGAATGACGATGGAAAGAAAGTTGCAACTGATTCCTTTGTGTTGCTAAACCAGTACTGGTGAGTACCACATTAGGCCCTGCTGCTGATGTTGAACTTACATTCTTGTCTATTTATCTTTAGTTCCTGTTTGGATAACACAGATTTTGCTTCTGATTTTTGGGTCAAATACTCTCTTCGGATATTCGGTTCATACCTAGGGGTGTTCATCGGTTTGGGCTTCGGGTTCTTCAGTTTGGTTTCTTTGATTTGACCTTTTTTTGAGGTCAAACTAGAAACCGAATCCAAAATTGTCAAACTGAACCGAAAACCAAATTTGACTGAATATTGAACACATGCCAGCAGTGTCAAAATTTGTTATCTAGAGTAAAATAAAGTTGCCCATATTACAAAAGTCACTTTTTTCACAATAAATCCTTTTAGTAATTCCTTAAGTAGTTAGATTTTCCAAAGACAACATTTAATCTTATTGTTCCACAAATCTTTATTCTAATCTAGACCATGGATATTTTACAGGAACAAGAGTCTTAGGAGAAGAAAACTGAAGAAGAATTACCTGCACACCACTGTCTCGTCTCATCAACTCAACAACTTTTGAAGATACAAATACGCGTCTTGAACATTGGGGATTTCTATTTGTGACATCCATGAAATGAAGGTGTAAGGCGTGTGTAATTGTCATTATGCAGTAATCTGTTATTGCTACATTTAAATCTTTCGGTTATTAGCTTCTGTGCCTGTATAAGAGGCTTGAAGCTAGGAAAATAATGACTTTAGAGGACATCATATTGTATATGCTGGTACTCATGACTGCTTTATTAGGGTTTCATATATGATAATTCTAGAATGATTTTAGAAAGTTGTAAGCATTAGAATATACTTTGTCAGTTTCAGACACGTTTGACTGATGAAGTTACAAGTTAACATGATGAAGATAAAACACAATTCAAATCGAGAGCTTAGAAAAGTTTGACAACATAAATTATCTTATACTGTAGACAATTTGTAACAATCAACAATACAAAAGATGGATCTTCCCTTTTGAAGACCAAAAAACATCAGACTCCTAGCATCTAGTTCAGAACATGCATCAAGTTCTTGTAACATGCAAAAACACATGCATAGTACACTTGTACTCTACAATTATTGGGATCATGAAACTCACTGCATCATACAACCCATCTAAACAAGCATTTCCAAACTGAAAAACAAGTTCACAAATCTACCATATAAGTAAGAAACTGGAAGCTTTTTATAATCACTCTCTTCTCCCGAGTTGTTTGTATTTCATTCGAATCGCCCATAACTGCTCTCCCACCGACTTCATGTCGGGCCGATCAGCTCGTGTGGGGGCTGCGCATTCAAACGACAAATTCAGCATCTTCTTGAAGATTTTCTCGTCTACGGTGTCCTTCATTTGTGGGTCAACCAAATCCATAGCTTCACCATTGTTGAATTTCCCAAAGGCCTGTGAAAAGATGTGTGTACAGCTTTTAATGCCACTACTACATGTCAATGCTTGATACTACACCTAGTACCCCCATAGGCCCGTTTCCATAGTTAGAAGCCGAAAAATCACCTAATCTTTCGTCTTTCGTATTGTTTTATTGTTGTGAAATTTTTTATAACAGTTTAAATGACTTAAAGAAAAAAACATGTTTGTGTAAAGGGAAAGAAGCTTACCCATCTAATAGTGACTTTCTCATCATGTGTCCGTCTTGATTCAAGGGGCCGACGGCCAGTAAGAATTTCTATGAGCAGAACCCCGAAAGAATACACATCACTTTTCGGGGTGAGTTGAAAGGTTCTCATATACTCCGGGTCAAGGTACCCGGCGGTCCCTTTGACTTTGGTCAAAACATGTGTTTTACCTGATTCGTTATCGCCAACCCTTGCGAACCCAAAATCTGCCACTTTGGCTTTCATTCTATCTGTTAGAAGAATGTTTGATGATTTCACGTCTCTGTGGATTATTTGTTTTTCTGTTGAAAGATCAAAATAATATTAGTGAATATATAGAAACTATCTCGAGACTGCATTTCCAAGTTGCCTAGTCTTTATCTACACCTCTAGTTAGGGGGTGACTTTCTTACACAAACAAAAAATTCACGGGTTTGAGTGACTTTAGTCTAAGCAGGCACATGTAAGTTAAAGGCTGAAGCCACAAACATGTTTAGCTAAACGGATAGGCTACATGTCAACCTAATTGATTATGTAAGATGGTAAAAAACTGAATTGATATTACTGAATCGTTAGGTTACAATTTATAGAGATAATAAGAAACCCTAGAAACCTAACTGGACCCGTGGGCTCATATATAAACCTAATATCTAATACTCCCCCGCAGTCGAAGCGGAAGTAATCGGACACTAAGAATGGAAAACAAAAAACATAAAACCAATAATAATAAGATAAACATGCTTCGATTGACTCGGATATCCAAACTTTTGCCAACAAATTAGTATTATGTTTGATCTTGTCATCCATATTTTGGTTGGCTGTGCTATCCATAGTTTGATTGATACTTCATGGTTCTTGATTCTTGGAATAATAAGTTGAGAACCGGCGACCGTAGTCGTTGGCGATGTATCAAGGTTAGTAGCCGGTGGTCACTTGGATCCGTAGATCAAGAGATGAAATCTTAGAGATCATAAAAACTAAAAAGATAAAAAAATAAAAAGGCCAAGCCAGTGACCGTGGTCAAGTAGCGGTCTCTTGGATATGAAGATAAAGAGCTGAGATCTGTAGATATAACAAAGAGAAAAAAAAGACAGAGAGAAAGGTCGATGACCGTGGTCAGGCGGCGGTCTTTTCGATCCAAAGATCAAAAGATAAGATCCGTAGATCTATAAAAATCAGAAAAGAAAATAATCAATCAAACCGAAGTATGAGATTGACGGCCGTGGATCGTGGTCCTTAGTGCCGCTAAAACACCGAGAATTAAGAAAAGAAAAGAAAACGAAGTGATCGCTACATCTTGCAAGCCGTATTCAAGAATAAATCAAGAGAATGATGGTGACCCAACCAAAATAATGAATATCATGTTTGAATATTCAATCAATAACAAAGCTTTATTCAATGGGAACTAGAAAATAAAGAAACAAAACTAAAAGGGAAGGTGGGACAGGGCGGCGGCGAGTGGCGGCACACCGCCCTGTCTAGGGTTTGAACTTGATGGCGACAACTAGGGTTTTTATTTTTGTGTGTTGCGCAAGGAAGACGATAACCAGAACCCTAAGGCTCCGATAGCATGTAAGATGGTAAAAGACTGAATCGATATTATTGAATCGTTAGGTTACAATTTATAGAGATAATAAGAAACCCTAAAGATCTAACTGGGCCCGTGGGTTCATATAATAAACCTAATATCTAATAGATTCACTGGTTGACAAAATGTTATTGATTTTTTAATGAAACGTTTGTTGTGTCATAACTCAAACATGCGCCAAAGTTTAAACGTTAAAAGATAAATGAGCATGACGTTTTATAGTTTAAACGCAACTGTTCAATACGCATTTGTATTTTTGCTTGTAAATTTGCAATTTTAGAGTATTATTATGCCAAAAAAATAAATCAAAGCAATTTGAGGTTAAATGAGTTGTGTTCTTGTTACCCATGCATACTCGTGTCTGTTTCGTGTTAATTTGTTTGACATGATTTTCGGTTAGTGTCAAGTTCGACACCAACCCGCAAGTACGACCTATTTAGCAACCCTACTACTAACTCACTATTCATGCTATAAGCTAATTAGGACAGTTTGGATGTGCGTTATAAAATTTGTGTTTGGATAAAATGAATGTCCATTTTCAACACTCTATTTATCAAAAACATAAATGTCAAAACTAATATTTAAATACTTTAATAACATATAAGAGTGCCCATTTCGACGTTTTATCAGTTAGTTCCTTAGATAATCAGAATTTACCAAATACTATAAAAACAAGTGATATTGCAACTTTAACACCAAAAGAACATCAAACACTATCCCATGCAATACATAATATTTAGCACATAATCAGTTTTAAAACACACATCCACACATCCCATTAAAAAACCGAACATAAACAGGCATTACCTGCATACGTGTGAAGGTACGTCAAGCCGTGAGCAATGTCAATGCAGATTTCAAGCCGTTGACTGAAATCTAAGCAACTTCCATGACTACCTGAGGAAAGAAACAACAAATTATAATCTTTATAACAAACATGAATGATGGTTCCATTTAATCTTATATATTTGATGATCTTACCATCTAAATGTTCCCTAAGTGTACCATTGGGCACGTACTCGGAAATAATAAGGCGTTCATTTCCTTTATCAATATAACCAAGCAATTTTACTAAGCACCGATGCTCTATCTTTGCAAGTAACTCAATCTCAGTTCTAAATTCACTTCTTAGAGCATCAGAGTTTTCCTGCATAAACATTTTAATCAATATATCGTTTGTTAGACAACCCGTGAAAATATGACAGATCGACCAAAAACAAAGTCACAATATATTCTTTTGCAAAAATAACAAAAATGTATGACCAAAGTACATGCACAAAGATCATTTCATTTAAAGTTCAAACATTTTCATTTTGCGTGTGTGGATGAATACTAATGTGAATGTGGGTCCCATTTAAACGAGTCATGCTCAAGCTAACCTTGAGATCATAAGTTCGAATGAATTCCAATATGTGTGCAAATGTTACCTTGCTTGCTCGTTTAATGGCGACTATTCGACCGTCTTGTAGTTGAGCTTTATAAACGGTCCCAAATCCTCCCTCACCTAGTTTCATTGATTGTGAAAAATTTTGAGTAGCTCTTGCAACTTGTCTCAAAGTCAAATGAACCGACCCAATCGTATCAAGTTTTGGTGACATCGAGAATCTACCAGGACTCGGTGGGACCCGGAGTGGACTTGCAGCAATCTTTCCAGATCTGGAACTCATTTCTGCAGACGAAGCTGATTCCACTACAAAATCATATACAGACTTCACTTGTCTAAATACTGCAATGGTTGACTTTACAGATGGCTTATCAAAATTGTTGACTGTTTCTCAAAAATCTGAACATTTTCACAAATTTGTGGCAGTCTACATAAAGTTTTCAGAGACGGAGGATGATCCAAAATATCAGGGAAAGTAAACCATTGTGATTTTCATGTGCAATTAA
>BJCO01355199.1:0-11668 GCA_018326465.1 Flaveria floridana | reverse complement strand
CCATAGCCCCCTTCGGCCGCGATCTCACTCTCCACCCTCTCCCTTTGCGAAATTCAACCCAATCCAAGCATAAAGCATCGATTTTGATTAGTTCCAAGTGGTTCTAACGTGTAGCAAGCATCAAACCTTATCCATTATGCAAATTAAAGGTTAGTTTTTGTGTTTTGTTTATGTATCTTGATAGGGCCGAAACCCTAGTTCGATTTTGGGTGCAAAAGGTCGAATTCTTGGTTGTTTGTTGATGTTAATATGTTAGTTAGATTGAATACATGCCAGTTAACGTCGATTATGCAAGAAATGTTGGATTTTGATGCATTGTTCATAGGTTAATAAGAATAGTAACTTTATTTTGCATGAAATGTGGATTTGATGATGAATTGGTGTTATGGATGTGTTTATGATGATGATTAGGTGCTAGATTGTTGTTATGAACGTTGGGAATTCAAGAATGCACGTTGTAGTTCACACATTACTAAAGACAGTAACTTTTTGGGTATGAAAGTTGATGAATCATGTTGATTAGATGTTGTTGATCATGTCTAGATATTGTTGTGGACTTGAATTGGTATGTAATTGATGAATTTATGAATGTATTGTGTGTTTGATGGATTTGGGATGTGCTTTCCCAAAAAGGAAACTTTATTCGTACAAATTTTTGAATATGATGATTTGAGTATGTTAGGAACGTTAGGATCACGCTAGTATGTTCATGGATGATTTCTAATGTGATAGAATGTTTGGTTGGGTTGAACGAATGTTGATTTGGTTAGTTATCTGTTTAGGCCTATTTGTGGGAGTTCATAGTTATGGGTTTATATGGGCATGTTGTGCTTGATTTGATCCTTGTATGATGTATTGGTTGTGTTATAGTATATTGAGCATGATAATTGTTGAGATTCGCATGACTTGTATGATATTTGGTGATATGATGATCTAGATAGTACTTATGGGTAATGAAGTGTCATAGGTGATCAGTTTGTATAATAATCATGTATGAAGTACTGTTATGATTGTTTAAATAAAAACTTCACCTATAACGTCACCAACGGGTCAAACGGGCCAACTGGGTCAAACGTGTCTTATCTTTCTGAGTCCCTTGGTTTGTAGAGCACGTAGGGTTTTGTTATGATGTTGTATACACGTACTTATGTACTCGCATGTTCTAGGTAACCTCCGAAGGTTGTCTTTCCACTCTTTCTTGTCAAGTTAAGATTTAGGTATCTCTTACACACATCAGGTGAGTTCATGCCCCACTCTTTTTACATACTCTCTTTTAGCGGAGATAGCATACTGGTTTTACAAATGCTTTATTATTATGAGTTGTGTATAGTCTTAATATAGTGCTGATTACAATGAAAAGTCCTCACATTTTTTGTTTGTTAATAGTTACTTAGCGGGAAAATTTTGGGTAGTACTACTGGGTCTGACGAGCCCCACCTGTGTGACTTGAGGTCAGACAGGTGCAATATTGTCCTAATGAACATTGTCACGACCTGGTAAGTCGTGGCAGGAGGCAACAAACGTAACACAGTCAGCTTCAAACACGAAATCACTATGATTATTACTAATTATATATAGACTAGCTATCTATTACAATACACTTCTTATATTTTGCAACTGTTACTAATTATTGGTTATCGCAAACTCTTGAACTCACCAACCGTTGTGTTGACTTGTTTAGTATGCTATTCTCAGTTAAGGTTGCCAATTGCCTAGGACCACTCACGAGTCAGCATCATGAAGTTGTCTGCATGTCATGAAATAGTGTTTTGTTTATGGATGATAAATACTTATGCTTTGTTTTTACATAACTTTTGGGCGCGTATGTTTGCGCATTTTCAAATCATGTTACACTGTTTTAGATTTACTATTTTCTTAAACGCTTTCGTAGTATTTAAAGTAAATCCCTGATTTTGAATGTCAGTCCATATAGAGTTGTTCTTGGTAACTAATGACTGAGATCCTGGTATGTCACGCGTCTCGCAGTAAAATTCTGCACGCGGATTTTGAGGGTGTGACATGCAGCTTGCGTGAATGGTCTTCAAATTTGCATCTTCCTGACGTCTCTTAGCATGAAAGTTAATCTGCCTGGCTAAGGCTTTCATATTTGTATGTATTAGTTGGTTATTTTAATTTTACCTTTTGTTAACCGTTCACTAAATTAGGTCTTTGTGTACCTCTACTTCTGTTCTAGAGTTCATATGTTGCACGATATGACTGAGAACAAGGATATCGTTTGTTTTTCAAATTTTCAATTTAAAGTCCTGTTTGATAGTGAATCTATTTTTATTTATTTCTTATTTTTTATGTTGAGTCCTTGAGATGTCATGGTAATTTGAATGATTATCTTTATGTCTTTTTACTGTGTACCGTATTTAAAATCATAACCGAAAGATACTCTTGCTGAATTCTTACATAATCATCCTAGAAATAGGTGGAATTATGTTATAAGGTATTATATAGATCCTGGTGCTCCTTTTTATGAGCAGGTACTTTAACACCCCCACACACGTGGACACGTTCACATATTCCAATAAATGAAAATAAAGGAAAATATATATTTTAACATAAGCTACAACGATTATAATATAATGTCACAAGAAGATTGATTAACAAATATAAATTGGGTATCACGTTCAAATAATCGTTGCCGCCGCCGCATTGCGCGGGTCTCTACTAGTGTATATATATGTGTGTGTGTGTGTGTGTGTGTGTGTATGTGTGTGTGTGTGTGTACATATATGTATGTATATATGTATGTATATATGTATGTATATATGTATGCATATATGTATGTATAGATATATATGTATATATATGTATGTATATATAGAGAGAGAGCCAAACAGATATATTAATATATTTTGTTAAATTCTTAATCCTTTGTTTTGATCATTTAATACTTATATTAATTAATTTCTCTAACCAGTAACTATGTATATTGCATGCATGTGTGGACGAAAGCCATTATTGCACTAGCATAGATGTATCAGGGCTTTAAGAATTATAAAACTAGCATTCAAAATATTAACAGTAGCAAGCTTGTGAACCATATTCATAGGATTTAACATATTCATGGATGCTAAGGTATAAACAAATGTGGTGCATGGAAACAAACCCACCAATGAAGCTTTAGCCTTTAAGCCTCGTTAACCTGTTTCACCGGATCAATTAGATTCTTAGTTTTCAAAATTCAAGTCTTTTAAGTTTTTATACTACTTATAATTATTCTTATAATCTCTTGGTAGCAACTAAAACACCATAAACGAGAGTAACCTCATGCATGAACTTAAGCTATTAGTTTGTTAAAGGAGTTCTATATATCCGTACACATTGCCGGAACGAAATCAAAGCCATCTAAATTAATTTACGAAACATATGAATCACATTAAACGATGAGATCTGTTACCTCACTCGTCGAGTAGTATGGTTCCGAAAACAATGTTATAACGAACGAAGGTGAGGTTGCAGTGATGTCTACAACGTATGATGGTTTCCGGTCGTCAATCAAGCTAAATCGAAATATTAAAACGCGTGTGGTTGTCTAACGTTGCCTCATCGTCCTCATCGGTTGAAGTTGATGGTACCCGGATGGACCTAACTAGTGGCGGGGCAGATTTAGTGGTGACGGTGGGGTGCGATAGTGGTTAGTCAGCGCAGCAGTGGACGCATGATCAAAGGGAAGGAGATGACTTGTGCGATTAAGGGCTTTCAAAGGTATAAAACCCGATCAACTTTTGAACGTCGGTTACCGTGATCACCATAATTTTGGGAGTTAGTTTAATATTAGTTTACTAGACAATATGAAGTCCTTTTGCTCATCTATTAAGAATAATATCAAGTCAAAATTAAAAGGTTTCGAATCGGGACGGTGGTTCTCCGTGAGATATCAATAGATTAGATTCTTTTACCTAACTATTGCTTGATATATACATGCATTCATCTTAATTTATTACTTATATATTATTATTATTATTTTTCAAGTTATTAAAATAGTACTTAACTAACCACATAACATAAACTTCTTACAGCAAATAAAAATTGTTTGAAAAATTATTTATTTATATTTTTTTGACAAACCACTAATGTTCGGGGACGGGCTCGCGTGTGGTCCAAAAATTCCCCGGATTATCTTAAGTTAAGTTCATGGATATTCGATCAATAACTGTCATATATGAATACAAAATACTAAATGCATGCATGTATGTTTGGGAAATGATGTTCGAGTTAGTTGTAAAATGCCCTTAAAAGTTCGGGTGTCACATCATCATTTATTGAAAGAAATTTCATCCCGAAATTTAGCTATCTCTGGTAAAAGACGGACTAAAATATCCCGATTGTCACATTATCCCCTCGTTGAAGGAATTTTGTCCCGAAATTCTCAACTCGTATCTTTGGCATTTGATGATGCATCCTTAAATAGTTGTGAATACTTGGTCTTCATTTGATCCTTGTGTTTCCAGGTAAACTCTAGTACATGCTTGGAGTTCCAACGAACTTTGATGATAAGAATATGGCTTTGCTTGAGGGTTCGAACTCCCGGTCCACGAGTTCAATTAGTTCCTCAATAAAATACAGTTTTTCATCAACTTATATATCGTCTAATGGTACGAAGAGGGTCTCATCAATAAGACATTTTTCGGGTTTGAAACATAGAACACGTTGTGTATTTCACTTAGTTCTTCAGGTAAGTTCAACTGATAAGCTACCGGACCAACCCTTTTGACAATCTTAAAAAGTCCAACGTAACGGGAGTTTAGATTTCCAAGTTTCTCGAAACTAATTACACCTTTTCAAGGTGACATTTTAAAAAGTACCTTGTCACCGATCCTGAATTCCAATGGTTTATGGCTTTGGTCTGCGTAACTCTTTTGTCGATCATGTGCTACTACCATGCAGTTACGAATTTGCGTGATTTTCTCATTTGTCACGTGAAAATGCTCAGGACCAGTAAGTTGACTTTCTCCAACCTCTGCCCAATAAGTACGTGATCGACAATTATGTCCATAGAGTGCTTCAAATAGTGCAGCTTTGATCTATGTGTGATAACTGTTATTGTAAGAAAACTCAACCAACGGTAAATAAGTTTCACAACTACTGCCAAAGTTGATCATACAAGCACACATCATGTCTTATAAAGTTGGGATCATATGCTCACAACCCATCTATTTGCGGATGATATGTGGTGCCCATATCAACCATGTTCCCAATGATCGTTGTAAGGATTGCCAAAAGTGAAAAGTGAATCGAGTGTCCCGATCAGAGATGATAGAAATTGGCACACCGTGCCGAGAGAAAATTTATCTTAAGTAGATGCGATTCAACTACTCCATCCGACCAGTCTCTCGAATTTCTAGGAAGTGCATGGATTTCATCTAGCGATTTACTATTACTCAAATGGCATATCATCCGCTAGGATTAGAGGTAGCTTTTTGATAAAATCTATTAATATCTGCTCCTACTTCTTCCATACTAGAATTTTCGACTGTCAAAGTAGATTGGATGGCCTTTGATACTCAACTTTAACTTTGAAACATGTTAAACATCTACTCATGTAGGTGGCATTATCAGCTTTCATGTTCGGCCACCTGTAAAGAACTTTCAGGTCATGATACATCTTGTCTGAACCCGAATGTACGGAATATCGAGACTTATGAGCTTAATCCATTACTAGCGTTTGTAAATCCCCGTACAGAGGAACCCATATATATTCTATAAAATACCGGATTCCATCTAATTTGGTCTCTAATTGTTTTTCCATGCCCCGCGTGGACTTTACTTTCAGGTTCTCTTCCTTGAAAGCCTTAAGTTGAGCATTACGAATTTGATGAGAAAATTTAGTGTGGATGGTAAGCTGTAATGCTTAAATTCATTTTGGCTTAGGAGTTCCTTTCGACTTAGGGCATCAGGTACTACGTTAGCCTTATCCAAATTATACTTGATCACCCAGTCATAGTCGTTTAACAATTTGACCGAACGACGTTGTCTTATATTCAGCTCCATCTACTCAAAGATATGCTAAAGACTCTTATGATCAGTGTAAATGGTGCATTTGGTACTGAAAAAGTAATGTCTCCATATCTTGAGTGCAAATATGACGACTGCTAACTCTAAATTGTGTGTCGTGTAGTTCTTCTCGTAGATTTTTAGCTAATGGGAAGCTTATGAGATGATCTTCTTGCTTTGCATCAACACATAACCGAGACCTTGGATAGAAGCATCTTAATATTCTACAAAATCATTTTTCCCTCTAGTGGGATAATATTGGTTCCGTATAAATCGGTTTCAAAACCTAGAATATGGACTCCTGCTTGTCACCCCAACTATATGTAATGCCTTTATGAGTTAATGTCATCATAAGTTAAGCGATCTTTGAAAACACTTCGATGAATCATCGATAGTACCTAGCCAACCTAAGAAACTATCATACCTAAGATATCCTTTTACCACACATCGACAATTTGTTTGATCAGTAGCAAGGATTGAGTTACTTCTTAAAGATTGACTTGCATTCAGCCTATCACCAAGTGAAGGTGCGTGAAGAGGAGATGCCAAAGACCTCCTTTCATACAAGGAACAATCATTAATAGTTCTTGGTGATGCTATTTAGAATGGCGAATACACCTGCGGTTTTCATAGACCTAATGACCCGAGTGTGCATGTCCTATTTAGATAAATTTGTTATCGTGTTTATTAATGACATTCTAATATATTCACAAACCAAGGTTGAGCATGAAAAACATCTTCGATGTTTGGAACTATTACGAAAGGAAGTATTATGTGTGAAATTCTCTATGTGCAAATTCTTGCTAAGAGAAGTACAATTTTTGGGACATTTCATTAATGACAAAGGGATTCAAGTAAACCCAACCAAGGTGGAAGCAATAATGCAATGGAATGCTCCTAAATCACTGACTGAGATTCGTAGGCTTCTCAGGTTAGCGAGATAATACATTAGATTTATTCAGGATTTTCCAAGATCATAACGCTGCTTACTACTCTTACCTAGAAAGTATGAAATTTAGCTATGGTTCCAACATAACCATTTGATGTGGTGAAGCAAAAACTGAGTAATGATCCCATTCTCGCTCTACTAGAGGGGAATGATGACTTTATGGTTTATTGTGATGCATGTATAAATAGATTAGGATGTGTGATTGATGC
This sequence comes from Flaveria floridana, assembly GCA_018326465.1. Taxonomy (NCBI): domain Eukaryota; kingdom Viridiplantae; phylum Streptophyta; class Magnoliopsida; order Asterales; family Asteraceae; genus Flaveria; species Flaveria floridana. The sequence continues at coordinate 4,504 of BJCO01355199.1, read as the reverse complement.
AAAGAAATCACGTCATTACATACATATTAAGGCAAATGGAGAAGCACAAAAGAAATTATGCTACACACGTCCTTGAATTGGGTGCGTTTGCATTTACATTAAAGATCTGGCGACATTACCTCTATAGGACAAAGTTTAATATGTATTCGGATAATAAGAGCCTGAAGCACATATTCGAGCAAAAAGATCAATACGTGACAAAGATGATGGATGGATGTATAGACTGATTATGACTTTGAGCTTTATTATCATTCGAGCAAGACAATCATTAAGCCAAAAAGAGCAAACAAAGCCGATTTGTGTATATGGTATGTCTATAGACATTAGAGTGAGCTTGATGTATGAACTTAGAAAAGCCCAAATGTAAGCTATATTGGAGGAAATGATCAAAATTATAAAATAGTTGACCATAGGAAGTGATAGACTAGTTCGTATTGGCAGTCGGATTTGGACACTTAACTTTGGAAACCTAAGAAGGTTGGTACTGGAAGGCACACATAAGTCCAACTATTTGATGCATCTTGGAGCTAATAAGATGTATTATATAATGAAGGAATATTACTGGTCGTCGAGAATGAAAAAGGACATCACGATCTACATGGAAACGTGTGTGACTTGCTTGAAACTAAAGGCCAAACACAAGAAACCTTCAGGAAATCTGAAGCCTTTAGATATACTGACACAAAAATAGGAAAACATCTCGATGGACTTTATGGTAAAGTTTTCGAAGACACGAAATGGCAAGGATGCGATATGGGTTATTGTAGATAGATAAACGGAGTTTGCGCACATCATACCTATTAATGAAACTTATGAAATGAAATGATTAGTCCATTTATACATTGATGAAATGGTTTCTAGGCATGATGTGCCAACATTGATCATGTCTGATCGCTATGGTAGGTTCACCTCTCGCTTTTGATTGAAATAATGTTTAGGCATAATGCGCTACGGGCATATCTGGTTGAATTTTGGGGTAGTTGGGATGATCACCTCTCATTGATAGAATTCTCATATAACATCAACTACCACACGAGTCTGAACGTCGCGCCTTTTGAGGCATTATCCAAGTGGAAATGTTGAATGCTGCTTTGTTGGTTCGAAGTGGGAGAAGGACAACTGACAAGTCCTGAGTTGATTTTGGATACAATTGGATGAACGATTGAGCTTTATGGAATAACCAGTCAAGATGGTAGATAGACAAGAAAAAATATTGAGAAAAAAATAGATTTTGATTGTTAAAGTGAAATGTAATGTGAAAAGAGGTCCGGAGTTTACATGGGAACCGGAAGAAACCATGAGGAAGAAATATCCTCATTCGTTTGTGACTTGAAGTGATTCCATGACTGAATATTTTTACGGGGGTGGGGGGGATGTACCCCTTGGCGTAATGGATGGGTTGACATATGTATATAAGGGTTAGAAATGTAATTGGAATAGTTCGAATGGAAATTCTCAAAAGAGTTGGGAATAATGGACCATAGTGGATTGATGTGGGTCCTATGTATTGGGCATGACGGTCCTCTAAGGAGAATGAGTCAAGATCAAAAGACCAAGTTCTGTATTGGACTGCTAAGGAACAAGGTAACAGTCTGCTAGGGTGGTCGCGAACCACCAAGATTATGCATGATGGTGCGCATATATGTGAATAATCCATTTGAAAGATGCGAATATTCGTTTTTAGGGGATTATAGACCACCAAAGTATGGGTAGTGATCTACCAAGGTACTGTCGAGCAGACTGCGTATAAAAACTCCAAAAACCCGAATTTTCTCATTTTCACACTTTCATTTCCAGTGCACGCGCACAATCTCTCTAGACAATCTTCACACTCTCTCTGTGGTTTTGACGTTCTGGAAGGCTTGTGGTGACGATCGAAACTCACTCTTGCGTCCGTTGACATTGTTTTGGCTTGATATAAACGTTTAGAGGCTTGGTTTCCTTCGGTAAGCCTCAAACTCTTATATATACGAGGTATGACCATATATGAGCGTATCTATGACATGTGAAACTCTATTATAGTGTTGTATCACTTGGTGGTGAACTGTAGATGTTAGAGATTGTCAGAATGCTAAGATCTATGTGGTGAGGTTCTATACCTCCATATTGTGCGTTATTATTGACTAGTGGAAGCGGTACGGCTGTTGCGTGATTTTTTGGGAGTTCGATTTTTGTCGGCATCAACTCGGTGCGTTATGACGTAAATTAAAAAATAAAATATAATTACGTATATTACAAAAGTTTTTAAGATAACTATATTATCCCAACAAGATTAGTGAAAGCATGGGTGGTATTTGTGGTAGAAAATCACTTATTACCTAGATTTTATGGGGGTTTCGTTTTATAAATGTAGGTTAGAGTTTTATAATCATCGGAGACAACTTTTGGTGGTGATTAGCATAGATCAGAGAAAGTTAATGGAAAAATTGTTACCACAAATTACCATCTTGATTCTTTTTGAGATGTTAACAACCAACAAGAGAAAGGGAAACATGGATTAGTGCTTAATTGCAATGAATGAATGACATTGAAAATAAATGACGGTTTTGTTTGGGCACGTGTATATCATTTAGCATTTGTATTATAAGTATCATATTTATACTTTATTGTAAGGGTATAAATAAAATAAAATAGTTATTTCTTTTAAATTTAAGCATGACTTTCATATGGATATATTAATTCATATTTAAAATTATCATTCTATCCTCCTTTTACTTTTATTATAAAAGATGTATATGAATATTAAAATTATTAAATTCACAATATGCCCCTAGAAAAATATTAGTATTATGGTTATTATAAAGATGAAGATATATATAAGTTATATACTTAAATATGTAAATAAAATAATACTTAATTTAGTATTTAGTTATAAAAATATAATTAGTAAATATAAATTTAAATATCAATTATAGTACAGTAAAAAAAATAAAATTTAATGAAGTAAATTAAATAATATCATATTATTAAATAATATATTAATAATGTTTATTAAATACATGAAACAATCAAGGGTAAAAATATCAAGGTATATAAAATTTAATGGATAAAATTACCATATTACGCCTAATGTGTTTTAAAATATTAATCAATTTCCCATTCTACACCTTTTAAATGTCTTGCAATACTTTGTACATGTTGTTTTAATGCTTGTATGCTTGGTAAAATTACATCTCTATCCAAAAAGATGTATTATATAGTAGTATAGATATAAGTATTTAAATAAAATAATACTTATTTTAAATAGTACTTAGTTATAAAAATATGATTAACTATAAATTGAAGTGTTAATTTTATTATTATAAATAAAATAAAATTTAATGAAGTGAATTAAATAATATCACATTATTAAATAATATATTAATGTTTTAGATAATACAATAATTAGAAGAAAACAATTAAATTAGGGCAAAAGTAATATTACATAAAGCACTTGTACTATATGCTTAAAATGTTATGTAGATGTCTTACACTTTGAATAAAATTACCATGTTATCATTCTAATATTTATTATATAGTAGTATAGATTAGTTGGGTAAGCATAGTTTTGGAAAGAAACAAACTAGTGTCTAAGTGGTTAGGATGCATATTGCTAATATAATAATAAAAATAAGCACATTTGTATAAATGGGTTTGTCACGAGACAATATCGAATATGAGTATGAAATGGATAATTTAGTGTCATTTAATAACCGTGAGGATTTCACGAGTCCGTCTTATCACTATGTCATGAGTGTGCGTAAACACCAACTCTTCGACACATATTTTGAATGAGTTGTGACAAATATATCGACCTAAGTCAGAGAACACTAACTCAAGGTCATAGACATGACTAGGGTAGGTCGGGTGACCAATAACGTTGTTGTTGACATGTTTTAGTTCATTCTTAATGGAAGCACTTAACTAAGTCTAGGTTCTCAAAGCTAATAGGTTAAACCCTAGGCATCCATGATCAAATACCTAATTTTCTAAAACTTCAGGATCTGATACCAATTGTAACAACTCATCCTGGGACATGGGTGTTAGGAATAAATGATACCGTCATCATAGTGAAACATAACATGATCCATGGATCTGCCACTTCTTAGTTTCATCTTCTTAGTTCCTTTTTTAACCATCACTGAGATACATTTATTTAAAACGAAACATATGTCGACTAGAAAAATTGCCGAGCTAATAAGATTTTCAAAATATTTATCTCAAACTTTTTCCAAGCTATGCATAAGCTCATTACCATATACACATATTTGAACATTTATACATATCCCGGTTTTACATTCTTTATTGCCAAAACTAACTGCCTTAAAGGTCTTATGCATTATACGGCTAAGGCTCCACACAGGGTCTTACTAACGATCGGGAGTACGCAACAATCCCATTGTATCTGGAAGCTCGTAACATTGGCCCCGACAAACCCTAACTTATTGATTATATCGGTACTGTTATAACCAATATATAAAGGTTTAAACGCAACATATGTAAAGCATAACACAAGATATTTTAA
>BJCO01355142.1:8997-20715 GCA_018326465.1 Flaveria floridana | reverse complement strand
TAATACATCTTTTGATCCTGCCAGTAAAAGTGAGGATTGAAGTTCATAAGAAATAAGCTATCAAGTTTTGGAAGAATAATATGCTTGAAGAGTGGACTCCATATTTTTTAAGGGTTTGAAATATCCTTTTAAGTATCCATAGTTAATGAAGAAGTTAAATTATGATGAAATTAGTAGCAAGTAATACATCTTTCCTTTTGAACAAGTCTTGCAAAGGTGGATTGTGTTGTACATCTAACTATCTAAGAGCAACATAAGAGGAACTAGCCCAGGTTTATTAAACGGGCAACGCGCTGCAACGCGCGCGGTAAAATATCTAGTTAGCTTTATATTTATAAATCTAACTACGAATAAAAGAATATCATGAGATTGACACATGTTATTTCTGGTTTTTTTTTCACCGTCTAAACCTATTGACCTCTTTAGTAAAACACAAGTATGCTATGATCAGGTGTTTATTACCCTTCCAACTAGGGCTGCAAACGAACCGAACGAACACAAACAAGGTCTTGTTTATGTTCGTTTATTAAAAAATAAACTTGTTCATAAACTGTTCACGAACACTTATAGAACGAATTTCTTTGTTCGTGTTCGTTCGTTACGGAAATAAACATGTTCATAAACTGTTCACGAACACTTACCGAACGCAAACGAACACAAACAAGATCAAAAGAAAACAAACAAATGACCATGAACATGAAAAACACAAAGAAGTCTATGAACACAAACAAATATAAATTATCAAAATGTTTATTTTAGAACAAAATCATCATTTTCATTATAAAATTTACCAAAAATAAATAAACAAAAATTAAGAATAACTAAACAAACGAAAACGAACACATTAACGAACATAAGCGAACACATTATCGAACGTTCACAAATGGACATTAACGAACATAAACGAACACATTATTGAATGTTCACGAACATAAATGAACGAACACGGCTTGTGTTCATGTTCGTTCGTTTAATTAAACAAACGAAATATTCTTGTTCGTGTTCGTTCATTTACTGAACGAACGAAAATAAATGAACTTCCCGCCGAACTGTTCGTTTAACTTTCAGTTCGTTTGAGGCCCTACTTCCAACCCCCTTCCCCCGAATCCCCGATAATCATTATATTTTCCCATATTCCTTTAAATCTTACAATTTTAAATTATGCACGCAATTTAATCTTATATTATTGAATATTTGATTTCAATGATCGATTATTTTCTTAATTTCATACTATATTATTACATTACTAATTAAAAGCTTTGGTCGGTGGGGATTTTTCCTTTTTTTTGTTTAAAATTTTCTTTGATTATTTTGTTTGTGTTTATTTTTTTTCCTTTTTTTTGTTTGTGTTTTAATATGTTTTGTTTTGTGTGGGGGCTCGAGAATTTGGGATGAGGTTTTTTGTATCTGACATGTGTTTTTGATTTGTAGGGTTCGTTGACGTTGTCTTTCTCCGGTTTCCTGCTTTCTTTCTTTCATTATCGATACTCTGATGATTCTTGCTATTAAGGTTTGAGTTTTTCTTTTGTTTGCTCTTTTTGGGGCTTTGATTTTCGTCGGTTTTCTATTTTGGACCGTGTCGCTTTCTTACGGCTTTGATTTTCGTTTGTTTTGTGTATGGTGTTGGGCTTTGATTTAGTTTTTTGGGTTCCGCATGTTCTGGTGTGTTATGGATTTGAGGTTTTGGTGTGTTTTACTTTGTGTATTTTACTGATTTTGTGGTTTTGAACATTATTTTGATTTTGATTTGGGGTTACATTAAAGCCCGCATACGCGCGGCAACGTACGCGCCATAATTACTAGTTTTGTATTAATATTGAACTATCAAATTAAATTAAATTTCAAAATTCTTTGATTAAACCGCTATACCTTATATGTAGGATATGTTTTCTTTAAATTTTAAACAGCACCACCAAAATAACATTACAATTGAATCCGGAGCAATTAAAAACGGAAATATCTCGAGTTCAAGTATCACTCTTAGTAAAAAAATTGTTTAACGGGAAGCCATAAGATTTTTTTAGTTGTGGGTTTCATCTTTAGAGGGTTGGGGGTGTAGTCTCGACTAAAAAACGAATAGTGGGGTCCGGTTAAGATAACACATATTCTTTAAAGAAAGGTCGTACATTTTCCGTTAAAAATAAATAAAATTCAATTCCCCTAAAAACATATTTAATCTCATAATCCCTATACTATTTATTTATATCATCAAATCTTATTCTTTTCACTATATAAATCTATTTATCATGTTTTACTCGTCACTCAACGCTCATTCGTTATCGCTTCAAGTTAGTTCCAGACATCATGTTGCTTACTTTATATCATTCATTATAAATATAACATCAAATGTTTTATATAAAAAATATTCAATATTTGTATATTATAAGTGTAACCTTTTCTGCTATATCAATATAACATTGAATGTTAAATACAAAAAGAAAATATTTTTAGAGATTTACAAACTATAAACTTTTGATGGGCCATAAGCCCAAGATATGAAACATTCTGGATATTCGTTCCGACACTTTGACAGTTTGACGGTTGACTCTGTCATTTCACAGGATATGAGACGAATTACCTCAAGAATAATATGTAAAATCACACGATTATGCTGATAGTGGGCGTCTCCGGGGATACAACACACGACATATAAGTTCACATTTTTAGTTAACATATTCCATCATAGATATGTTAAATTATAATCGTTTATGCTTATTTTATTTGTGTGTCTTTTTTGTAACATTAAATCCATTTCTTATTCTAATTATAGCGGAAAATTATGACATTATTGAAATTTGGTTGGGTTATATAACAGAAAATGTAAAGATTTTACTCATACAACATAATGATTATCTCCATTTTCTTCAACCTAATTTAGCCTTTGAATCAAAACAAAGGATACTGGCATAAAAACAATGAAATACATGTTTCAATCCATAGCATTTCAAACAAAATTTTGTTGTATTTAACATCTACATGTTACCTTATCCATCCTACTTCATCTAATATACACTACAACTAATTTACATCAATCAGCCATAAGCCGAGCTCGAATCGTTGACCTTGAAGGGAGTTTCACCATTGTGACTTCAAATAGTTTTATCATTAAATCCAACCACACCCACATGAAATCTTATATAGTTATATCAAATAATCTCCTTGATACCTTTAAAAGAAGTTGCAACAACACCATATTTTTCTTATTTTTCTCTACATTTTCATTAGTTTTATGACAGAGGCCAAAACAAACCAAGAATAACTGTTTTGAGCAAAGTACGTAAATACAACTACAAGAAATTGCCAAAAAAATAACTTAGTACACATTTCCGCACATGAGTTTACAAGTTACATACTTCTAGATGCATAAACGTGCAAAATATATTTAGATTCGAATAGCGTGTTGTACTTTCAAATAACTTGTGATTAAATAATTACCTTAAGAATATCAATATGAGGAGGACTTTTCATTGTAAACTTGGCTAAACAACCTCTAGTGAATCTCTAGAAAAGTGAATTCCAACAGAAGTTCGAATTCTTTGTTATCAATATTACATTTCAACTTGATATGTGATACGTTGAATGACTTAAAGTGCTTACAGATGAGCATATCAACCGTTACAATCAACGCCATAGCTAGCTATTAGAGCCAAATTAAAGTTTTGTTCACGTTCATATCAATACAGAAGTATTCTTTGCGGCTTATGAGTTTATCATTTAGTGTGATTGTGGGCCCATCCATTTGAGCGTCTACCAAAATAATCTAAGCTTGAACGGGTAATTTCAACTTAACTCTTGTGATCAAGTGATGAGGACGAAATCAACAAACTTGGATGAAGAGGCTAAGAGATTTGGAAGAGAAATTGACAGTGAGGGTAGATAGTTATTGAAAATCAGGAAATGGTAACATTGTTAAAAAGCTAAAATTATTAGGAAAAAGTATATATATGATATATTACAGTTTGGTTGGCTATATATAATATTCATAAAGTTTAAAAAGATATATATGAAAATTTGGAAAAATATATAATTCAATTTTTTTTATTATGAATCACCAAGAAACAAGATAAAAATAACAATGAACACCTTTATTTTTGTGTTGTAATTTTAAGAACTTTGTATTTGCCTTTTAAGATAGCTATAATTATCTGGAGACTCGTTAGTGTTTTTAAACATAGTATGTTATCTTAATAATTTAAATATACATAAATTAACTAAACTTTCTATTACAATAGAAGTTAGATGATAAAGCAGGCAAAAGAGGTCCGCATGAGTAACTTTGACCCTTTGAGTAAACATCAATGTGTTGGGTGACTAGGTCGACTTATATGTATTTTATCTATTTTTATAAATACTCAATATATCAAATATAACTAAAAAGTTTATGAAAAAGGTTCAAATACAAAATGTATTTTTGCTACAAAGTGTATTTTTGGTATAAAGTGTGAGAAGACATAATGAGTAAAAAAAGTCACAAAAAAATTATATCTCACAATTTAAATCAAATTTTGAAAAAGTAATTCCGAGTTTTTGGTCCCCTAGCCGTCCTCACTAAGAAAAAATAAACGAAAAATAAAAAATAAAAAAATTAACGTTTTTTTATTGTGTTATTTATGAAAGACATGGCGTCATTGTGTCATTATGAAAGATACAATGACGTCATTATGTCATAATTGTGTTATAAAAAGACACAATGAATTTTTTTTCTGAAAGAGGACGACGAGAGGAACAGAGACTCTGAAATATTTTTGTGAAATTCGATTTACATTGTGATATATAATTTTTTTTGTGAATTTCTTAGCTTCACTGTGTTTTCTCACACTTTGTATCAAAAATAAACGTTGTGTATTAACCTCACCCAAAGTTTATTATCAAATTTAAGATTAGTTATTATAAGCATGTTTCAAAAACCGACTAGGGTTTCTATTTAATTTACTTATATTTTTATATATGTACATACTAAAATGAAAATAAATGGTATGAATTATACACAAATTACGAAAAATAACAAAAGGAATTGAGAGTGGCAGTGAGGAGGTGATGCATGCAAACAAAAGGTGCTTTTGAAATCTGAATCTGGGCCCAAAATTCTTGAAACTTTCAAAATCAAAAACCATGAAAGAAAACAAGAAAAGCTAAAGATGGAAAAATAAAGAAGACAATTAAAGAGATATTGTCACCAACTTTATTCAACGCCCAAGCACCCCAAATTATTGTTGTATATTCTTTCATACAAATTACCCAATCAATCATGAAAATTTGTATTTATATCATCATCACAAATTATAAGAATTTTAATTTCTAGATAACTTAGAGAGTCTCGTTTTAAAACTCAAATATAAAAGAGAGAGTCTAGGTTATAAATTATTTGGAACGGTTAGTAATAAGTAATTAGTATACCACCAAATCACCAATCCATCTCATGTAACATCGATTTATTAAGTGAGAAAATTTTATTAAATAGTAATTAAGCTCCTTAAATATATTATTAACGTCATTTAAAGTTTTTATTTCTATAAAGGCAATCGAACTTTCAGTAGGTGTTCAAGTAATATGTAATATTTTGATAAATGTTTTAATTTTTCCAAATTATGTTCATATGACACATATGACTATATGAATATTAATTGATTAATTGATAATAAGCGATTTTTTTCCCAATAAGGTAAAGGAGTGAAGGAAAAAAACATAATTATTTAATTAAGTTAATTGAAAATAATAATCACCAAAATCGAAACAACTATTCATATATGTTCTATTTGTATTGCTTAATTTTGAAAAAAGATAAAACATTTATAAAAGAAGTTATATAGATTTAAATATATAATGGAAGTTAAGTGATCTTTAAAAAGACAAAACAAAAACATTAAATAAATTTAATAGAACACTTAAAATTTTAGTTACTATTATATAAACTTACCATTTATAATTAAGATTCACTTATATGTAAAGATACACATTTCGAATCTCTCTGTCAAACTTAGGATGTAACATGTTAACGGTCGCTATTTTTTTTTATTTTCTAGATTAATTTATTAAATCAAAGTAAATTCTTGCCGTTATATTCTGTTTTCAATAATCATATTGCATTATATAATTACTTAAATATTAAACAATTAATAAAAGGATGTTAGAGACTAACCTCAAATGAACCGGTTAGTAAATTCAAAATTATTTCTTAACATATTATCTAACAAAGTATTTATCCATCATATTAATGCATACATCAAACCAACAGAGACCTGACCTCTCGGCCTTGTGCATACGGAAGCCTTGGGCATAAGGTTTGCCTATTGAATCATGCAAAAAAAACAATCATTAACATATCCATCCAAGCTGAACCCGTTATGACTTCTTATAAATCACGTATTTTGACGTGTTACCCAACTCACTCTTCATATAACTTTTAACCCTTCTAATAGAAACCCATGCACTTGCTTATAATCTTTCCAATTTGAGCATGTACAAAAGAAAAAGGAAAAAAAAATATTTGTTGAAAGAAGAGAAACCAGAAGAGATGCAAACCAAACTACTTTATTTAGGGAACACAACCCCACTTAACAGTAGAATAAAGCCAACCCCTCAAAGCTCAAAGCTAAAGCAAAGGTAATACCCCTTTTACATATCACACACACAAACTGTAGTAGATTTCATTCCTTTTCATCTAAAACTAAACATATCAAATCCATGAATCTTTGAATTCAAACTTTGAACAACTACTACAAAGACACCAATCATTACCCTTTAAGAAAGCTTCATACTTTGTTTTCTAGACATAATGAAACCACAAAAAGAAACTTGTCATAGATCAAATATCATGATCGCCATCTCAAGAATGTGAGATTATGTATGATTTTAAGATCCACAGAAACTTCTTACAATTCCACCTTGGTTTGTGGACCTATTTCCATACGCAAGTCTTCCAAGACAAGCTTAGGATCGTTCAGGCGGTTGTCTTGTGTTAGTAATTTTCCTGAACAAAAAAAAAGTAATTGTACAATGAAGTGCTAGCTTTAGACGTGCCAATGCATGCAAAATCATCACTTAAATTCTAATGTGATGCTTGCGCCCCTCCCTTTTCTCTCTCTTCTTCCCCTTTTTAAGAACAACACACACACACACATCTAAACACACTCCTAAATCTGCACCATTATCTGTCGTGTGACTTGACCTCAACCTTAAAGGGATACCACCATCTACACACCACATACCATCGGGCTACAAGCCCTCTTGGTATGTGCTGTTTGGTTTACGGTCAGAAGTCACTATAGGTATGAGTTTGATGGAAGTGTTGAATGGGAATTGAAATGGTAATGGAAATGATAATTAATTTTTATACCACCTCCTTTGCAGATATGGAGAATCCCAACATTGAGCTCAAACCCTACATCATGTGTTTTCATCTTTTATCATCTTAAATAATAATTGCATTAGGAAACTCCATTTAGTAAAGTATTTGACAGAAAACATCATTTGCAAGATTAATGCTACACATGAATGGATACCATCAAATTTATAAAGGTGAAAGTAGAACTGAGCATTGTTTTATTAACTTATTCTTATGATGTAAACAAACAATGCAGATGAATACGAAGATGAAAATGTATGTGTTTGCATACCTGTTGTGGATAGGATCAGGTCCATTTGGTACTCTTCTTTTGCTCACGTAATTAAGAAACCACCCTTTGTGCCTTCTTGTTGCTCCTTTTGAAAAACCAACACTTGCAGTGTGTGGAATTGCACCCTCTGTGATTGTGGAAATACTGAATAACAAAAAGAAGCAAACTAATACAAGTGCCCCGAAAACCACACTGTTGTTCCTCCCCATGACTCTTTCTACCTCTTCTACCCAAATTACCCCTCTAGATGTCTTGCCCAATATAGAATACTGTGCAGTCAAAATGTATGGATGAAGATAAACTTATGACAATCATGGTGTTTTTGGCATCAAGATAATGCATCACCCTCCCTTTGATATAGAAGTTGGCCACACACACATACACACACAAAGAGATAGAGAGAGAGAAAGTAAAGCAGGGTAAGGTAAGGTGTGTGTAATTTTTTTTTTAACTTAGAGAATAAGAGAGACCACTTTTCTTTATAGATGGAATACTACTAGCAATTCTGTTGCACTTTTTCTTTCTCAGAGAGATGTTATTAGATAAAAGGTAAAAAAAATAGATCAACTTTTGACAAGCGTTCTTGCTTTAGGTTGTGATTGGGTCCACAAAAAAACTTACCAATGCTTTGTCATGCACTTGTAACAAAGATCTCCCCTGCTCCTAACATAAACATTATGCTTAAGAATACATTAAAATATGTGCAAATCCAGTTAAAAGTACTTTAGGAATTCTATACCTGTATTGAGAACAATTCCCGGTAAGAAAGGACGGTCCAGATGCTCCATTCAATGTTTGCAGTCCCAATACATATTTACACCACAGGTTAAAAAAAACTATATAAGATTTCAAGTCTTGAGTTAAAAATATATATATATATATATATTCTAGATCTTTAGTCCCGGTTACATATAAAAGATGAAAGGAACGTATCAAATAAAAGTGTCATAAATCTTGAAGTATGACTAACACTTTATGGTATCTAGAGTTATAGACATATAGCTTTCTTTTTGTCTCATGGTAAGAAAAACAGAAGAGGTTGCCTTCCTAAAACTCAAAGTATATCTAGTGGTCCATTGTTTCCAGTTCAAACAAACTTGTTTCCTACTTTACTAGGAATACACATCATGTCCCCGAACCTTCATTTAGTTCTAAAAATTCAGCTTCACTTGTCATTTTTGTTTCAAATTATTTTAGCTCCCACTGATAACACAATAATTTGATATTGTTGATGGTGAATTGGTAATAAATATGGACACCAACTGAGTAGAGTAACTTGAACTTGAATATGTCTTAATCTTGTAAGATAGTTCTGTTGCATCCCCACTGTTATCGCCTTCCCTTCTTCTGGGCCCACTTGGACCCATATACTGCCAGGTGTCTCCTTCCAAATCGTCGATTAAATAACTACAATTTGCATTTCATAATGAAATCAAATCACAATTCCATGCCAATGATAATTTCAATACACGTTTATAATAAGTTATAGCTAAATTGAATACTTTCATGAGGCACAAACATGTTTTCAGCATATCTGTTCGGAATGGATACTCCGCAACCTATACTAATGTATTCGAAGCAATTTGAATGTAAGAAAAATAAAGGATAGGTTAAAAGAAATAGAAAAAGGAGCTTACCATAAAAGAATAATCTCCAATCACAGATGATTAAGATCTCATAGTCCACTAACATATATGGAGGTATGACACTTGTGTAATCATATGGGTCGCCTTTTGTCCGCTCCAAATAAGTTTCTACACACACAGGGTGTGTAACTAAATTATCAAAAAAGCCAGTCCATTCTAAATTAGGTCGTAGAACATCGAAAACAACCCACGGATCCATCTCCACAAAATGCACCTGCAATTTTCAATAAAGTGGCAGAATCAGCAGGATAATAACAGTCTGAAAAAACTAGAAATTTATAAAGAAAAAATAATAAAAGAAAAAATAATACCTCAGAGCATCCTCGACTGATAGCCAACAGAGCCTGTACCACTGTATAAATCCAACCATCGACCAGGTCTCAAAGATGTGGACAGCCACTGGCAGCCTAAACAAAGTAGCATTTCCTTATACAGATACAATATCATAAAAACACATTTCTTATTTGTTAATTATGAAAGATATGTTGTATCACCCTTTCATCATGTGTAAATTTAAATACAAACAGCAAAACTACCTGCAATATACCAAATGCTGCCCCTTTGACTACTTCCATCATTGGGCGGACATCCATGCTCTTTGGTGATGGTAATTTCTTCCTTCGTGCCTTCCATCCACGAACCTACCGTTTATAATGTCAATGTTCATTATTCTCTATGTCTAGCATGTTAAAAAAATATACAATAAAGCAAATCGACATAACAAATGTGTTATCAAGTACTTGCAACAGCTGTTAAAGTCTAATGGACTTCCATCAGTTCCACTACAAGCAATCAAAGGCATAAGCAAACATATAGTATTCCAAGAATTTTGTTTAACACCAATTTGCCTTAAAGTATGCTATATAATTGCCCCGCTCTAGTGGTCCCAACCAGAATTTTAAAAATAATTACACTTAGACCGCTCATTTGAGATATTTCCAAACAAAGAGCCACTGAATATATTTAGATTGCTCATTTGAGATATTTTCAAATAAAGAGCCACTTTGTGCCCCAAAGTCATCAACCTTTTTATTTCCTTCAAACCAATTTATATGCCACAAAAGAAGACAATTTTCAATTATCCTCTATAACGCAAACACTTGTTACTAAACTTGCGAGGAAGTCGATTTGACTTTCAAAATCAACTGTGTTTTTTCTTAAACCAAGAGAGGATTAACTCCTGACATCCTACCACCAAATTATGCAATGTAAACTAATTTTGTTTAAAGTTCTATTTTTGTCAGAGGGCAATATGAATGTTCTATTAATAAAATGAATCATTCAATCCATTCCTTCCATTAGCAGAAACTTTACATCTTGAAAGCTCACTAATCCTTGGTTCGTCTTTCACTTTCATTAGATTTGGTATAAGAATTACACATTGATTAGTAGTTTAGGTTCCATCCCTTGCGACAGATCTTCCTTTCTTAATACTTTAATCTATTGCATTTTTGTTATCAAACAGCCTTCTTAAATGGAAAAATCAAACAACATGTTTCACCAAAATCAATTAAACATATAACTCTGCAATTGACCTCTATACACTCAGGTGTTTAATTGTACACGTGCCATATATATATATATAACTAACATCACCATTCAATTCAGTTCAAAATTGAATCGAAAGACAGAGATCGTCAAACCTTCGAAGGATTAGGGTCAGAGAGGAACTAATCGGGATCGAGACCGTATTCTTCTCCTCCGTAGAATTAGCCGATTCTGAAACCATAACCACCGAATTAACAGTTGATTTTTGAAGAATTTTGAAACAGAAGATCGATTTTGCATTGATGGTGGTCGGGGTGGGGTTTTAGAAAACTTACTGAGATATGACGGTTGACGGACGGCGGCACGGCGGATGAGTGGTGGTTGATGAACGGTGGGTGAGAAGAGTAATATTGTTGTTGTTGTTGTAGGCAATCACAAGGCGCCATGAAATTGGCGTTGGTGTTACAGTGACCTCCATGAAACCTTAGAGAAAGCTCAATTGCGCAACTATTTTTCTCCATTATCATCATCCTACAAAACCTCTTTCTCGAGCTCCTGTAATCGCTTCATCATCTTCTTCGCTTCATCATCTTCTTGCAACAAAACCTCTTTCTCGAGCTCCTGTAATCGCTTCATCATCTTCTTCGCTTCATCATCTTCTTCGCTTCATCATATTCTTCGCTTCATCATCTTCTTGTAATTGGGGGTGAATTTGGGTTTGGGATCAGGGTTTTGTTGGTTTTGTTGGGTTTGGCACCGACCAAAGTCTTTAATAAGAACTAGGAAATGAACCCGCGCGTTGCCGCGGGGTTCTTTTTTGAATGTCTTGCAGACGCAGGTGTTAAGTAAGAACCTCCGATCCCGATGGTGACAAATTCCTTCAACACAACCTGTTGTCGACGTACAGGTAACCCACCTTAATTTACACATTTATGGCTAAAGAAGATGATCATTTGTAGTATATAAAC
>BJCO01355094.1:0-12575 GCA_018326465.1 Flaveria floridana | reverse complement strand
TATATGTAATAAATCTATTCCTAATCATGTAAAAGTTGTATAGATTTATCAAAATTTATAGTCTCAATCTAATAAAATTAAAAAATTTATGAAATTTAATAAATTTAGTAATTTATTAATATATAAAATTATTAAACTATTATGTAATATTTATAAATCACAAATATATATTTGTAAAGTTTATAAATTTACCAATGTTAAAACATCAAACGATTATATTTTAGAATTTCAATGTGATAAGTCAGTTTATCATCAACTTCGACACGATGTCATGAACACATTTGCAATGTTGAGGCATAATTATATTTAAATTTTGTAATAGGTCAATTTATGAAATGTTTAATTTAATGTTTTTCTAGCCGTTTAACACGCATGATTATTAAAATTGAAAATTCTCTCTCAATTATATAAAACTAGTTTCTATATTCCCGCGTTGCGATGACATTGTACGCGACATGATAAAATATAGCCTAACAATCAACCAGACTTATATTCGGAGTAAATTTACGTCAACGCATAAATAGACTTGAATTTTTAACTTTGAACGAAATTGTATAAACAAAATTATGTCAAAACGTATATCAACTTAATGCACATAAAAAAAATGGATTACAATTGTCCCCACTCATTGTCAAAGTGGCATTTAACAAAAATATTAAACAAATTTAAGAAACAAATTTCCATTAATATATAAGTTCTGCGTCATGAGTTTTTATAAACCCAACGACTCAAGCAATATATTAAGTGGGCAATGGCAACAAAAATTAACCATCATCAGCGGGAGGGGGCGCACCCACGCCAGGTCTCCCGGCATGCCTCGGCCTGATACCCTAACACCACCGCTGGTCTCGCCGTGTGAGAATGCGACATGTTTTCGCCGTAGGCTGCTCCCAAAATCCAACCGTTTACCCCCTTTAAACAGTTATTTCGCTGGGTTAAACATTAAAATTTGGGTTGAGTTTCATCATTAGATATGTTAGTTTTGACAAGAACATAGGAAATTGAGCTAAATCCTACAATATTCCTATCACCAATACGAGTTTAACTTAATAAAGCTACTAAGCTCATACATGATATAATTAATTAAAAACATCCAACATTGTTATGAGAATAAGCATTGTTAATATGAGACGTCTTTAGAAATTTAGAAGCTCTATTAGAGAACATCCAATTGTTGGTTAATCCGCATCGACTTCTAATGACAGTGTATTTCCTAAACCTAGTTCAAACGGCATTTGAATTAATATGTTTACGTAGTTTATAAATATAATTTGAAAATTTATTTATCAAAATGACATATTTAAAAAAATTTCACCGGCGTAGTTTTGAAAACTTTATTGTTTCTCACTTCTAATTTTATTAACTATTTAAAAAGTTATAATGTTTTTCTTATTCATATATTTTGATAAATAAGTTTTTTAATTAGATTAGTTTAGAAGAAAAAAAAACACTCAAAATTGTGGCTGGACTTGGTTTATGGATTTCGGTTTGTTTCTATGTGCCAACAGGGAGCCGATTAAATACGTGGTTCCTCTTTGCGCTTTTCAATTTTCAAAGAGAGTTGTTCCCAAATTTCAATTTCACTAAAATGTTCAAATGTATTTTCATCAATTAACTATATATTGATAAAATTTGAGAAAAATTTAAATGAATGATAATAAACATAAAGAGTTAAGCTGAAAGCTAAGTAAGGCGCTAAACTACTAAGAAAATTCTTCTTATCTTAAATAATAAAATGTAATAAGGCAAAAAACCCGGAAAGAACACCGCAGTAGGAGTCTAGCACGGGTCCATGCCCATATAAAGAATCGTAACAACCACTTCACCAAACGACACATTTCTTAACCATCCCAGGCCAATAACATATAACCACAACCTGAAAGGAAAAAACCAAAAAACTAAATAAAAAACAACCCAACATCAACTGGTACATGACACTACAAAAAACCGACTTACTATTTAAAGACTATATATTATAATTAAACATTAAATTTGTTCCTATAAACAATTTTTGAAATAAAGTAAACACAAAAATATATTGAATTAATCTTTACAAAATGTTCTATTTAAAAAAATATTTCTAAAAAAATATATATAAGATACATCCTTAAAGAATAAAAGAAACTTTAAAATTAATTTGTAAGTGGCTAATGAAAATTAGAAGTCAAAACACTAAAGTTTTCAAAATACACAGTATTAATAAATATTTTTCAAAGTACATCATTTAGATAAATAAGTTTTACAACTATTTTCAAAATACACAGTATTAATAAATATTTTTCAAAGTACATCATTTAGATAAATAAGTTTTACAACTATAATATTTTAGGAAAAAAACTCATTTTTATCGGAGTATATCAAATTAGGTATAATTAAGGAGAATAATAATATGGAAAAGATTTTAAAAAATATATTTTTAAACTAAAAAGTGTAAAAAGTAATCTCAACATCCATCTTCCTAATAAATTGTTAATATAAAATTATGAGTAAAGTTTGTTAAATAAGTATTTTAATAATAGCTACTTTTGTTGACTTTTTACGAGTTCTATCATTTTTCTGTATGCATTTTTTATAAAAATTACACATAAAAATGAGCATTTTCTTATTTTTAAAAAGAGTGCAGTATTAGTATATAAAAAGATTAAAAAATATATTTTAAGTTTATATATTATCATTGTATATTTAGTTCATTTTATTGTGTCTTCTATGTTAATTATTGTGTTTTTATGAATACTATTATGTTTTTCTAAAAGATGAATTATAAAACATATAATGGTGAAATAATAGTGTTATGTATTTCTACTATGTAAATACAATAAGAAATTAAAAAGTAATTAATCTAGTACAATAAAAAATAATGACAAAATAACACAATGCACCATTGTGTTTTTTGATCATTATTATGTTTTATTGAACACTATAAATTTTAAAAAATACATTGATGAAATAACATCATTGTGTACTTCTAATTGTAAAACACAATGATAGATAACAACAAAGTTTATATAATCTAACAAAAATAACATATTGTGTTATGTACAATAATATGAGTTTGGAAAAATACATTGGTGAAAGTTTTGTACTTTTATGGTAAAACACAATGATATATAGCAAGCTTTATAATCTATTAAAACAATGATAATAATAACATAAAATGATTTAAAATATAAAACATAATGATTAATATATATAACAAATAATGTATAATGTATGACATAATTAAATGATATTTGATGGAGTGAACATACAAAATACAATGATCTGATATATTTGATACAATAACCAAATTGTTCTCTTTTTTAAAATAATAGAAGAAGACGTGTCAAGCTCACAATTATTCTTAGGTTTTTTACATTAAACATTATTTTTATTGTAACCCTTTCCTAATAATATTATTATTAAATTTAAATACCGAATATTATCACATTGTTTCTGATAAAGAGGTGGACGTATTTTAAAATATTAAGAAAAAAGTAATCTAAATTCTTTTCAACCGTAACACACTTGAAGAGGATATTATATCATAATATCCTCTAAAACATTTGGTCAGTTCCTATAGTAAGAGGGAGCCTCTAAAACATTTGGTCTAGTAAGAGGGAGCATTTTGGTACTTTCAATCAGGGGTATATATGCATCCACAGTCCATCACTCTCCTTTCATCTTTATATCTTTGTTTCTCTCTTTGATTTCCATCGATGGAGCTTAACATCCTTTCTTCAGATTTTAGGGTAAAATAAGCAAGGTCAATGAAAGCTTTACATCTTGTGAATTATTGCTTATGTTATATGTAACTTCTCAGATGAGTTTTTAGAATCGGGCTTTCAGTTTCTTTTGGAGGTTGAAGATTATTTTTAAAACTAATCATTCCATTTTCGTTCGGCTTTTTGTATGTTGATATCATGTTCTATTCCAGTTGCAGGTAATCTTCTTCTAATAGAGATGATAAAGGCGATGAATCAATTCTGACTGCTTTTATAAGAGCTTCAGTCGTGTCTTTACTGGTAGTGACCAGATTCCGATCAGGGTTTATTTTTATTTCTTATCTCTAGCTTCTTTAATGTACCTTGTTAGGCTCTACACTTGGTCGATTTTTTTCTAATTAGGGATTTCTACTACAGGTGGTACAAGTTCGACTTCTATTAGTTTGATTATTGATGTTTAGTGTTGTCACATGTTAATTTGGCAGAACTCGACTTGAATAAGCAAGTATTTTATAGGATTTCATAAGGCTGATTTATTTCCTTCTTTATATTATAGATTATATATGTTAGGTTGTTTTCACTGTGTATAGAATGCAGTTGTAAGAGCAACACAACTAACTCTTAACCTGTATTATTATTTAGATTGCCAAATATAAATATAAAAGACTACTTAATAGTGGTATTGATATTGATTCTATGAGGATGAATATGACTAATTTATCAACTTTTATTGAGATGGTAGATTGGGTTCTTTGGTGGTGAGTTGGAATTAGAAAGGACATATGTTTTGAAAAACTTGAGGTGGATTTTTTGCTCACATAAAATAAAACCTATGTTCACCGGCTCTTATAGGGTTTATTAATATCTAAATGTACTTTGATGTAAATTTTTACTTCCATGTTAACCATACTTTGGATTAGAAAACATTGTGTTTTTGCAGGATCGGTTAAAGGGATGGCCAACACAATAGTTTTCACAAATAATTGAGATTTAGAACACTTCACAGATCAAATGGAAAACCAGGTTTGAGTAAATGATGCTAAGAACACTAGTAAACAAGAGATAGAATAAGAACATGATAAGTATGATTTTCAAGAATACTGTATATTACTCTCAAGTTCTATTACAAGTGTTACTAAGCATAAAAAGAAATACAAGAATATGAGATACTTTATACTGCATCCTACAGTCGTCTATACTTTGAAAGCCATTTGGAAATGCTAATCTAGACAACAAGATCAATGTACAATTAAAAGGCAGATTGTATTTTGATTTACGACTATGCCATATCATAGCTCACATCCTAATCTATTACAAAAAGGATAAAAGGTATAAAATATAAAGTTATAGACCCCAAACCATAATCTACAGTTTATAAAAACATGAACCTTTGCATCAACTAGTATAAGTTGGTGAGTCTTCAGAGTGACAGCGGAAAGTTGGTCAGCTTTATGAAAAAGTTGATCAGAGAAAGTATGTCTCATATGTCTTTGGAAGAAATCAGTCTTTGGCTTCGAAAGACTTTGTTTTTGAAGCTTTGGAAAACTTAATCTTTAGCTTTAGAAGATTTGGTCTTTGGCTTTGAAAGATTTTACACTTTGAATATTCCTTATGGAGAGTGTAAAACTTCCGAAGTGACTTCTACTATATACATCATGCATGCATGCTGAAAACTATTTGGTTGCTTTGGTTGCATCACTATTTCAAGTATAACCTTACAGTTTTATATTTGAAGGGAATTCGGATGCTTCTTCAATTAATGCTTTTCTGAATGTTGATTCCAAAGATTCCATTTTCTGTACATCAGATGATGTAGTATGAATGTTACATAGTTTTTAGGACTCAACCCTACAGTTTAGTTATGCGAGCCGTAAGCTCTTTCTCTTTTCATGAATGATAACTCAACGTTGTTGGCTGTTAGCTTTCTGTTTTGAATTTTGGTGTCGTGAAGAAGATGATGAAACGTCAGTCAGTCAAACGGCATTCGAAAAAGGGCGCTCTAAAGTTTGGTTTGCTTAATTTGGATATTATTTATGTTTTATAGCTATTTCTATGAGCAGAAGGTAGAAAAACGATTTTATAATGTTGAATAAATCTTTTTATTCAGGTGAAATTATTTTAGGCTTTTGTTTAGGTTAGTTGTGTATTTGTTTATGTTCTTGAACAGCTGGTGCAATGGCAATTGATATGCCTATGCATGTTAAATCTCTGGTGATAAATCTGGTAATTGTGTTACTATTTTATGTGGTTGTATCCATTGCCGATAGTTTTGCTTCAAGAACAAGTCATTGAGACATTAAACAGATGTGTATGTGTCCTATGCTCGAATCGTAGGTTAATAGATTGCCCTCTTCTATTTTATATGAATCAATTAGTTGCTACAGGAGCCGACTATGTAATTATGGATGATGTTTATTGATGAACTTATTGTTCTTAACCACATGGAGGGGGAGCATATATGTCACTTGACAGGTGCAACATCTTTAGCATAGATTATTGTTAATGTTTTCAAATGCAGGTCGTATTCTTTCAAGAAATACATTGTCATGAGATCACACAATATTATTCTAAATAAATGACATAAGCTGGTGTTGTCTGGTGGTTCTTATTGACTGCAGCTTCTTTCATTTCAGATTTTGTATATAGCTTGACAATTAAGTATGTTGATTTTATAAGAACTTAAACTTATATATTGTATTAGTTATCTGAATGGATGCTAATGTTTTTTAAATATAATACGCTTCCATACGGCAACATAAATTCAAATTACTTTACGTTCAAACTAAAGTTAGTTTAGAAACGAGTCAGGTCGATTAAAGTCTATAATTTATCACGCCGAGACGGCGCCGCGCAACGCGCAGCGGGTAAAAACTAGTTTGTGTTTAAAACTTTAATTCATCATACCCTTATCATTACGTACCCTTACTATCTCATTTCCTCCAAACTTCTATTGAAAAGTGTTGCCTTTATATTTCGAGTTTTTGTTTATTTATCTCTTAACACTATAAATAATTATTTTTTTTATCAATTTCTTCATGATTATCTAATAAAATCTATTTGATGAAAATACGCCAAAATCCGTAATATCTGGAACAATGACGAAATATCTATTCAACTTGCTTTAATTAATCCGGAGACTCTCATTCCACACGTAACCTTTGATGTCTATTGATCGAAAAAACAAGATAAATAAGAGTAAAATTAAAACATAAAATATGCATCTTTTACTTCAACATTAATTGTAAAATTTGCTACTTTTACATATAGTATCACGATTACTACCCACTTGTTTGAGATACTTATTTGTTATAAGAAGAAAGAGAAAAGCAAATAACAAATATTAATCCAAATGATATTGCAAAACATGATCCATAATACAAAGCTAATTTTATATGGAGTATACGGAATACTTATTTAATAAAATAAAAGAGAAAAAAGAAGGTATTTATGCTATTACATAACCAAATTATGTATCAATATAGAGCATCAAATATAAGTTATATAACTGATTACGTGTATGTGGCACATCGTTTTTACTATAAATTGATACTATAAACCATTATTCATCTTTTCTATAGTTAACAGCCGCCTCCACCTCCACCTCCGCCTCCACCGCAACCACCTCCCCCTCCTCCTCCACCGCAACCACCTCCTCCACCTCCACCTCCTCCACCACCACTAAAAAAGAAACCGCCCGAAGACCGACCAGAGCGACGATGTTTCTTACGTTCATCATGATCACTAGAATCACCGCATGCAAAGATGATCATAGATATAACAGACATAGACACGACAATCATGCACAACATGAACACAATATGTGAGCCCTCGAACTTGAGTGTTCCACCCCCTTCACCGCTCTCAAGGCTTAAGAACCGAGCCATGGCGATGACACCTCTTAAATGAATGCAAAAAGAGTGATATATATATAGAGTGGTTGTTGGTGTAGTTTGTGTATGTTAGTTTGCATGTATGTGCAATTTATATGTATAGGAGGTTTGACTCGGTCATGAACTCGATTACTTGTGTTGATGTTAATCAAATTAGACTTGTATGCATTATGAAAATCAGAAAATACATGGAAACTTCACCAGGTTTTCCTTAACACGTAACTTTTAGTTTTAAGAGAAATTGTAAGTTTAAAACTAACAGGGTAGATTATTTAAAGAATCCCCGGCCTTGAGACTGTTATTTCTGACTTGTTAATTTCTAGCTGTCGTTTAATATAATCCCGTTAAAAAAAGCATGATAAAGATCTTTAAACGTATGGGTACGTGTTTGTGATTGCTATAGTCCTTTTTAAATTGATTATTATTTAAAGATCATGCTATACATTAATAAATAAGAAACGATCTTCTTTTTTTGTTCTTTATGCATTTATAATGTCAACTGGTTATTTATGTGAATTCGACAATTGGTGTTAATATATTGGGGTCATGGTGAAATGTTTGAACTGGGATTTATGAAAGTTCGGGAGAAATGTTATGAATTTGTACGTTGGAGGTCATATAGTAAATAAACTTAAACAAAAATTCTCTTATGTTTTTATGTAAAAAATAGTATTAGGACGCACGCATAGTGACGCGTTAAATGTGGAAGAAATTTAATGTTTTCGAAATTTGAAATTAAAATACACAAAACGTTTAACCATTAAAAAAAGTTAACACCTTAAATGAAGATTTGGTTTATTCTTTTATCCTTTGATGAAATATAACTCTATTTATTATGATGTACTGTGGCTAAGCTGTATATATATCCAATTGTGAGAAACATCATCCTACAGCTATGATGAAGTTCACATAGAAATTTCAAATCAGAGAATTTTTTAGTTCCTATCTCACTAAAAACACCCACTTGATTTATTTAATGCGCAAATGGATGAATTGAAATTTAACAATTTTAGATGCATAAATCCGCTAGTAAAATCGTAAAGCATGCCATGTTCAAACTATGTATGGAACTATTTCCATACTTTCCAATAAGCATTTCTTAAATATTTTAAGAATTAGATTACCCTTCCCCCACGCTATGAGGTGACAATTATTTTTTAATTTTCTATGGTTTCGGTACAAATATCTAATTGGATAATCTTAATAACCAAAATACAAAACCTATTCAGTAACAAAAGCTAACGATTCCCCAACATGCGAGCACCACACATCATTTAGGCAAGACCTAGGTTTTTCTACTTTTAAACGAAACTTTTTGTTTGAATTTTCAACCAGAACACTATATGTGTGATCTAAATATAAAATGTCATCAAAAGCAGCAATCAGCTGTGATTTAAACTTCAATGATCAAATTAGATATTCAGTGAATCGGATCATTACCTACGTACAAGAACATGACACAACTAAATGAAATTGGATGATCACTTACAGAGAAGCATTAGCAATGTGAATTACGATAATCACTGAAACACTTATAAGGAATAGAGATTTGCAGCTCCTTACTAATCAATGTAATCAATCACAAATAACAATTTAAAGAAGCATAATAAACTTATATATTTGATGGTACACTTGAACATTAATTACCTTCACCTAAATACTCATTGAAACAGTTAAGTGTTACTTTAACAAAATACGACGTGCATATTAACACTTTTATAAAGCAATAAGAATTGCACGCAACTATTTACCTATTGTACGATAAACAATGCACATACAATGATAGTTTGATTCATAACCTCTGTACGGTACCATTTTCTTCTCCGCAACATCATACTACTCTAGTGTCTCGTATTGAGTAGTACCCGTCATTATAAATTGGTTCATAAACTCATCTTCTTTACAGAAGTCGAAGAAAGGACTAGGAGCTTGATTAATATTAGTATATCTACCTTACAGCTGACTTGAATTTCAACTTTAGCTTGAATGTTGTACACATGTCAAGTGATTTAGATTTATATTTAATTAAAACTTGTAACGTGAGTGATCTAAAAGTGAAATGATTTATTACATGATATTCCAATGGGATAATGTCCACTAATATGAATGTTTATGAGTTCAAACAATTCAGAACTCTAGTAAGACCTTATTTATTTCCTTTAGCCATTTACCTTTGATGTATTGAAAACACATTTCATAATCAGAGAATCGAGATCAGGTAATACTCCGTCTTTTACGAGACTTAGCATACGATATTGTGAGATGTAGCCTCAACATTGATGCCACAACATTAATGATGTTTCAAATATCTTTCTCATTTTATATTTTTTCATTCACATAATATGATAATAGCATTTTTTTAAAACTGTTCATCTAGTGCTAACTTATAAAGATTTCTATTTTGATAGTCATAACCATGTACATGAAAGTTTAAATTAATAATGACTTTGTCACGACCATATAAAACCTCATAACCATCATGATTTAACTTTGGCACATATACTATATTTCAAGTTATCTCCAATACATATGTACCATAAAGTTTAACACAATGACCAATATTCGTTATTACTTCGACGGTTCCTATTGTTTTAACATTAAGTTTATCACCAACCCCCATTTTAATTGTTCTTTGGTTTCTTTCTATCTTCAGGATTATAAGAAATCCATATGTGAAGTTAGTAACGTGAACCACAGAACCAAAATCATGAATTGCTGATTAGCTTTCTTTGTCACCTTCGGGATTGTTAATTAGAATATATTTTTTTCCATTAAATGACTCAAATATCATGAACAGATTATTAGCTTTCTTAATCAACCACTCCTTGAAGTTAAAACAATCTCGTTGTATTTGCACCCCCTTATGGCATAATTTGTAGCAAGGTTGTTCGAAGGAGGCATGTGTGTTGAAAGCTATACTTGTATCATTCTTTTGGACTTTGGATCTTACCTAATGGTTTATCCAAGAATTTTTTTTATGGGGGCGGATACTTTCGTTGAGGGTCCATTGGCTAGAGTAAATATTAAATTCTTTCTGTATGATTCGTGTCGAGTCAATTTTTGGTTGGGTCTGGTTGTTTTTGGTCAAGTCGGGTCGGGTCACACATTATAAAATGAAGTCAAGTTAAATATCAAAATAACATAATAAAATACTTTAGTAGTCATCAAAACTACATAAAAATACAATATTTCTAAAGTAATTATTTACAAGTTTTCATGTTTTGAAACCTATTCATTACATCATCTAATGAAATATTTTGAAGCAATTGGTTTTTGGTTAGTAGGATCCGATAAAAGATCTTTTAAATTAACACATTCAGAAGTCTTAGAAGATGAAGATTTAAATTTTCTTTTAGAAAACTTTTCCATATCCCAAAAATTATAGATTAAAACCCAAATCAAACAACAAAATTAATGATATAAACCCAAATCAAACAACAAGTTTAATTATATAAACCCAAATCAAATGTTATACAATTATATTTACTAAAACCGATCATCTAGTTCTAACTTATAGAGATTTCTATTAAGACAGTCATAGCCATGTACATGAGAGTTTAAATTAATAATGATTTTGCCACAACCATGCAAAACCTCATAACCGTCATGATCTAAATTTGGCACATATATTATATTCCAAGTTATCTTCGATACATATGTGTTGGATCGGGGTAATGGATTAACAAGAATTTTCTGTTTAGTTTATAAGGCCCCGTTCTCGGGACGCTTACAGTTGGACATTTATCGCATAAAACATTTAAAAATAACATATGCAATGGAATTTAAACTTTTCATATATAAATTGTAAGTACGTGACAAAAAGTTGTTCTTTTAGTTGTATCATAAGAATTTGACAATTACAATCATTGTCTCAAAATCTAGAATACCAGACTCGGATCATTCCTGTAGCTATCTCATCCATGCCTACACTCCTCAGCTGCTTCATTACCTGCCAACTATTATACATACAAAAAATCAGCAACACTGAGTGAATTTTAGTTTTATAATAAAATACTTTACATTTTGTTTAAAACATTTCCTTTACTTTCACACATGATCACACATCATACATATATCTAGATAACAATCATCTTTATCTTTCATCATCGTTCGTTTTGTACTTTATCGCACATTTCGTACTTTATCTTTATCTTTCACTTTCATCTAGACCAATGTCGTATGCCATGCCCCAAACATTGTGCACGAAGCTGATACTTGGCTGAAGTCTATAAATAGACCCCTAACATTACGCACGAAGTTGACTCCAGTACCGGGGCAAGCGGCATGGGTCCCATTTCATACTTTCGGTCTGTAAGGGACAAAATATTTGTATTACAATATCGTTGTTGGTCGCGTGAAATAAAGTCACGAGAGGCTGCATGCATGCATGCGAAAGACGAACAAATCGCATGCGTGCGATTTATTGATGCGAGACTTTTACGCGACAAGCTGCACTCGCGCGACAATTGAAGGAAAGAATTGCATATGTATCATGTATGCAAAAAAATAAAAAGGCTGAAAGCACATGCATGCGAAAAGAGGAATGAACATGCATGCGACAAGTATATGCAAGTTTATTAATGCATGCTATGAAAATTGGATTCCACGTGCGCGACAACTTGCATGGAATATTAAAGCATGCGACAATGCATGTTTATTTCATGCAATGCGAAAACCCATACATATATATATTTGTTTGTATGCGCAAAAAGTGGGTGTGTGCCATTTCATTTCAATTAACCGAGAGTGCACAGTTATATTTTGTGTAGTTTTCGCTCATGTTGAGCAGATCACATGTGTGTGATTTCCACCTTCGGGTGAGATCGATCTAGTATCGATTTTCATTGTAATCTTTTGACAATATACGTTTGATTTACAATGATTTTGTGCTGAATGTTGTGTTCTCTCGGTTGATACAATTCAAACCGCGCACCCGTCTTCGCGTATTATCAAGTGTAACAATCTAACGAAGTGAGATCGATCG
>BJCO01355048.1:0-10674 GCA_018326465.1 Flaveria floridana | reverse complement strand
TGCACTTTTACTTAATCTGTTTATTTTGAATGATTTAAGA
Organism: Flaveria floridana; assembly: GCA_018326465.1. Taxonomy (NCBI): domain Eukaryota; kingdom Viridiplantae; phylum Streptophyta; class Magnoliopsida; order Asterales; family Asteraceae; genus Flaveria; species Flaveria floridana. The sequence continues at coordinate 10,634 of BJCO01355048.1, read as the reverse complement.
TGTTGCAGTGATTGATTTTCTCTAATGTGGTGTATGGTGCTGAATGTAGGAGAAAAGAATCTTGAAGAGGTGGAAAGAATGAGTAGTAAGGAATCAAGGTATGAACAATATCATCAGTTCGTTTTTCTCGCAATCTTGAAAATTATGGTGTTTGACATTTAAATTGTGTGTTCAATTTTGGTTTCATGAATGCTGAGTCGTACGTTATGTTTGTAAATTATGAACATTGGTTCAGCCCGTTTTTGTTATCAGATTTGATCCTCTATATGTTGTTAGTGTGACTACTATAGCGTATTATTTCAATAAAGGTCCATTTTTTGTGTCTTCATTGAATTATGAATTTTGATTTGTGCAAACTGTTGTATTCTTGATACTTTTGATGAGGCATTACCTATACTAGACCTTATATATGTTTTGATAACTAATCCTAAAATCATGCTTTGTTTTGAGAATCACAAACAATGGTCCAGTTGAATTCATTTATCACTTTGAAGTTTATGGGATGGTTTCGGACTAAAAGTTACCAATTTGCTCTATATTTGTTCCAATATGATGAGCTGTGATTAGTTATTATACGTGTTCCTTTTATTTCAAATAAGCTATTTACATACATAAAGGTGCATCCACATGGACACAAGAAATATACATTAATACTATTAGATACAACCTTTAAGTTGTGTTTAAGTGTTCAAATTTCTAAGCGATTAGTGTGATTTCAATCATATAATTCTTTACATATTTACTTAGGAGATTGTGGTTTCAAGTTGCTCTATATGCTATTAATTTACTTTTGAGAAGACGGTGTTATGATCATCATTGTTAGTGAGTTTGTTTTATGAATAGCAGAAGTAGCAATGCTCTCTATAACCAATTATCCACTCACCAACGATACGAATTCCCTTGTGAGTTTAACCAATGCTAATGGAAGGTAGCTTTAGTACATTCCTAACAAATCAGAAACATTCATATGCAATCAGTTTTTGTAAATGAGTAGGTTTCACAAACTATATGAAAGTTGTAAAGACAACCCTAATGTAGGTTTTGTGGTAATAAAGGTGACCCAGTTCTTTATTTCATAATTCTTTGATTTACATATTGTAGAATCCTTTATATTTTGAATAATAATAATAAGCAAGGCATTGATACAACTGTAGATAAATGGTTAAATCTTGATAACAACCCTTTGCAAATGTCAAAATTTTGTTTGATAAATACTAAATGCTACAAAAAGTTATACAAAGCCTAATTATTATATTGGAAGGCCTTTATAATGTGCAATATAATGTAGGGCTGATACAAATCTGCAACTAATATTTTTTTTATATTAAAGTATGTTCCTTGTAATTAGGTCATATATAATCTTATTTATGGTACTTTTTATATGTAATTTTATTTATGGTATTTTTTATTCAAGTTTTATTTACATTGAATCCTAAAATTACATTGATCTTTGCAACCTTTGAGAAACAAATAATTCAAGGCTCAGCTTGCACATAAAGAAGAACTATTTAAGAAGTCTACAAATGTTGTTGGTAAGACTGAGCAGTTGAAATTGTGTATGAATCTTAGGTGTGCATCTGGATAAACACACAAAATATATATATGTATATATATATATATATATACACACACACACACACGCACACATATATAATCGGTAAAGGTTATTTTTGTTAGTTTTCTATTACTGCATTTGACATAACTATTAGTTGAATACAGAGTTTTATGGCGCATGGAGTTCTCACTTTGTTCTATTCTTGGATTCATTATATTTGTTCTCATTATCTATGATGTTGGACAAGTAACAACAACTTGTCTTTGTACAGCCCTCGGTCATATCTTACTAAACTATCTTTTTAATAACCATTGGGCGATAGATGATGTCGACATACTCTTAATGTATAAACTATCATGGCACTTCGACACCAAAACAGGTTGATAATTTCTGCTTTTATGTGTTAATATTGCTTCCACGGCGCTGCAAGAAAAACCCCGCGGCAACATGCGGGTTCCAATCCTAGTTGTTATTACATACTTTTAAATTATAGTAGACATGACAATATAATATATATAAGAACGTAAGAAGTAGAAAAATATGTATAGAATAAAATTACATGAAAATTTGAAATACACAGGGAAAAACATAAAATGTTTATAAATTTCTAAAACTTCTTTATATATGACAATTGAAGTTATACTTGAAAGTTCATCATTCCGATCTAATATAACTAGCTTTAATCCATCTCGCCTTGTAACTCTTGACAATGTGACATATAGTTGTCCGTGCGTAAAACTAGTTGTTTAAAAAACAAAGTAACTCTTGATAATAATTGACTTTGAGTGTAAACCAATGGAGTAAAAGTCTAATTGATTGTTATATATTAGTCGTTTCGACTATTTAATTATGCGAACCTTGATGGTATAATCATGACATCATATATCAAGATTATTTAATAAAGTGACATCGGATACTGTAAAATACCTGCAGATTAAACAAAACAGATAGTGTGATAATATAAAAAAAAGATAAACATTAAATAATGAAGTTAAAAGTAAAACTATAAACGATAGCAGCTTGGTTAGAAATGATAATTAGATTTTTTTAATCTGTCATATATCATGTTAGTGTATAATGTAGAAAAAAACATGATAAAATGATAAATTATAAAGAATACCTAGAACCTTTCATCAAGTTGCGCGTCACAATTATATATTGTCAAAACAAAAACAATAATACAGAAGAAAGAAATCGATCGTAGATGTATTTTAATAGAGAATGTAAATCTCTCTCTATATATAACAAAGTAGTATTAATTCATGCCAATAATATAGGCTGGTTATTAGAAAAATTATATAGAGAATAAAATATTTTTGAGTTACTTAAAACTCAAATTTTAAATTTTAAAGTTCTAATCCTTTTAAAATATGATATTCTGATGGAATGTACATTTTAGGTCAACTGATAATTAATAGGCATAAATGTTAATTTCAAGATAATGACATTTTAGGATGATGTTGACGAAATTGATGGCTAATTGTAGTTATTATACTGTAAATGGTAAGTGATATTAGTAATTTAGATGTTTATTAATATCAACTGATTTTTTAAAACATATAATCACTAAAATTATAATAATGAGATTTTCAAAATTTAAATTTCCCTGTTATAGGGGCCAAACACAGTTGCATAAGGATTAAACTATTTTATTAGAACATCTATTTTTTTCCTTTAAATTTAAGGGATGTGATTATCAAATATAAATTAAAATGATACAGGCACAATAAATGAATTTTAAATCACGGGTACAATTTCGTACGGCACTTTAAAAAAATTACTGTGATAATATTAAAGGGAACTCTATGATGAGTATCTCAAAAAAAAAATATATGAAAAATAAAAGAATTTTCGACATAATTATATAAATCCATATTGGGGACTTAGGGAGAGTTGTAACTAAGTTCTTTTAAGTTATATCTTCTTGGTTATAATAAAATGTTTAGGAGTTATTCAAATAACCTGTTCTTATATTATCGATTTGGGATTTGATGCATGTGGTATTTTTTTATTAGATTGTAATTTGGACTCAATCCTCTCTATCAAACAATGTCAATAAATGAAGGACCAAAAATGTTACACGTTAGCAAAACAACTATGAAGGCTATTTTAGCCCTTAAACAAAATTTTATAAATAAAAAGACAAATATACCCTTGTTGTTAACATTTAGATAGCGTTTAGTACGCATGTATGAAGGGCGAAATAAATGAACCATCGATGATGAATGAAAAACTATATGTTTGGTTGCTAAAGATAATGGAATGAACCATTACATGACTGATTCTCTTCCTTCAAATTTATCCATCCACCCCTTTCTTTTGGCCCATTTCATTCCTTCTTCCATCATTAGTCATCAACATCACCCACCCTCACCAATATCGATCGTCACCTACTACTAAGATCAATCGTCAATCGATCACCAGCTACCACCACCAGGAACGGCTACCGGCGTCGCCAACAATCGGTCACCGCCACCGCCGACCGACCGCCGCCGCCGACAAACACTTGCCCCTACAACCTCCGCCCACCACTGGCCACCGCCGCCGCCGACAAACACTTGCCCCTACAACCTCCGCCCACCACTGGCCACCGCCGCCGCCAACCACTATCGGCCACTGATCGATATCGTGTGGTCGGTCAAAAATATATATTAAAGAGTCCTTAATCACTCTGAATAGTAAAGGGTAAGCAGGGTGTCGAATCCAAATGGAATCACAGAAAAGTGCTAACAACGAATAATCTAAAAAGACTAAACATAAAAGAGAAAATTGATTTATGGATTTATTTGAGAAATAGTTAAATTAACAAAATAAAGTCTAAGTTTTTAACAATGTTAAAGAAAACGCAACCCACTTCAGGATTCAGGTTTCGCAAAGTTATAATTTTTCTTGAATGAAACCTAATGGGAAGTCATTAATGGTGACTTAACACGATATGATTTAAGTGATAATTATGGATTAAAGCTTAAAGGACCTTATTCACACAATTACCAATTTGAATAACGAAGCCCTAATTCTAATAATCAATCACACAATGATTAAAGAAACCAAAGTTAGAGAATATCAAAATTACGTTTTAAACATAATCAAACCATTTAAATAATCAATTCATAACTTGAATCTAAAAAAACTTAAAAGGTTCAAGGTTCAATCCCAAATCTAGGTTACAAACTAAGAAAAATAATAACTTGCACAAACTCTTCCCCCCAAGTGAATCACAATGGATTTAACCTTGCATCATCATCGATTCTTTAACAAAATGGTAATTGATCATTAAATCCGGATGAATTTGATGTTCTTGATGTTGGAAGAGCTTGAGAATGATCCAAGAAGGTTGATTTTCGTCCAAGATTGTTGTGTGTAAGTTAAAATTCGTATTAGGGTTTTTGCCTCTTAAAAACCCCTCAAATTAGGTTAAAATCCATCAAAACACGGCGATCGGCGTCGGTGGTGCCCCCAGCGCCATCTGGGCTGAAAGTTACTGACCAACGGTGGCTGTGACGGTGTTTCTGACGATATCGGCGTCGGTGGCGCCTATGATGGCGTTGGTGTCACCACCCCCTGCACAAACTTGATTTTCATGTGTAACTTTCTAAGACCTTTCCATGGACAGATCATGGGTCCCGTAACTCTTTTCAAGCTCAAGTTATGCCCATTTTAAGATACCGTTGCCGTACAACTTCGATTAATCATATCTTGACTTCTCTAGCTCCAATTATCATCCCGTTTCTTCCGATTTCTTCGTATTCTTCACATTTGACCTACAAACACAATATAAATCCCAAAGTAACTCTATTTCTCATACATTTACATGTAAAACCCGGAATAAAGTCGTTAAGCATTGAACTTTCACCACCCGATCAGCCACCACCACCAGCCATTACCACTATAACCACTTCTACATTTCATTCAGTCTTCCTACCTAACAAACATACTTTATTTATTATATTCATAAAATGTATCCAAACAGCATAATAGAATGTAATAGTTAGTTTTATTTTTTCATCATATTCCATTCCTTTATTCTTTTCATTACTTCATCCATTCCACTATTTTATACCAAACAAAACCTTAAAATTAACAAAGGTTAAGTTATTAGACTAAAAATGAAAAGGAATTAGAATATTAAGGACCAAATAACCAAATTTTAAATATTAGGAATCAAATCTAAGATTTTAATTAAACTACATGACCAATTATAAAATTTACTCAAAAAGTAAACACAAAAGTAGTATACACACTCAATAATAAATATTAAACACACAAATTAAACTTAACCTCCATTCCATTTGATTCTCGTCAAGATTGCATTGTCAGAGTGAAACGGGTGGGCCAGGGTGAGCATTTGGTTTAATATTGTTTTGTTTATTTTATTGTTTTTACCAGAGATGGGCAAAACAGCCGGTTCGGATTTCCAAACTGATTACAAAACCATTTTTTTGACTCCCCCAAACCAATTTGGCTCAAACTACTTCGGGCCCAAACTGACCCGCCGAACCGACATTGGTTTGGGTGTATAGGTGAACAAACCAGTATATAAACCGGTATTACCCAAACCAGTCCCAAATCGGTTTTGTCCAATTTCAAAAATATAGCCGTTGGAGCCACTATATAGCCAATTTTGGCATTTTTCACCAATTTAATCCTCATACAATACTATAAACATGTTGTGAGTGTTTTGGTTGAATCACAACAATCAAAAACTCTAAAAAATGGCTTATTTTAGTACTCAATCTTCGGTTTGCTGTGATGCATCTTCTGAAAATGTGATTATTCGGGTTATCCCTACTAATAGAAACCCAAAGATTTGGTGCAACTATGATTTGTGTGAGATGTCAACGGATCCGAATAAGGCTCGTTGCAAATTGTGTTTCAAATTTTTATCAAAGGATGCGAATTCTACTTTGAAAAATCACATTTAATTAAAAAATTGCAAATCATTGAAAGGGGAACCGTCTCAAGGTCAAACTTCGATAACAAACGAAGGTAGTTTATGGGCTTACAATGTTGATACGGTTCGAGAGCAAATGACGCATTTTGTCATCCAAGAAAGCTTACCATTCAAGCACTTTGACAATGAACGTTTGACTCGGCTAATTCAACGAATTCATCAACTGCGATACACACATGTAAGTCGTGCTACACTTAGAAGAGATTGTTAAAAAATGTGGATAAAAGCTAAAAATTAATTAATTTCTTATTTTGAAAATTTACAAATCGGTGTCAACTTAACTAGTGACGTTTGATCGACTCCTCATGGTTCATCGGACTCATACATTTGTGTCACCATCCATTGGGTTGAATCCGATCCATGCCAGATGATACCGATCAAAATATTATTATTTTATTGATAAAGTTATTAAAACATATAAATTGGAAAACAAAATCTCGTCAATATCTTCGATATTGCGTCTAATAATACGCTTCCGATAAAACTAATATTAAAATATAAACCAATTTGTGACGGTATGTTTTTCATAGTCGATGTGTTGTGCACGTCATAAACTTAGCGGTTTAAGACGGCTTAAAAACTATTGAAACAACAAAAGATGCTTTTAAAACAATGTTACATGACATTTTTAGCAGTAACAAAAAATATAGTAAGTATCGCAAGTTTTGTACATAGGCAAATTACAAATGTTTATGTCCGAATTAGGAGGTACCTACAAGACCGAATTCGACTTGTAACATGTTTGAAAATGTTATTGAGCAAAACAAAAGTTTAATAGCCTTCCTAAATATTTGGGTGAGTCGTGAAAAGGCTTCGACTTACCATCCATCGGGTTGGGCTATTATTGAATAAATAAGCAAAATGCTTAATGTTTTTAAAACCGCAACTATTTGTCTTTCTAGAGTTTATTATTCAACGAGTCCATTAGTACTCCACCAAATTTACTTAATAACTTCCAAATTAAATGAGTTGTCATTTAGGGGTATGCCTTATTCAGATATGATACCACCAGTGAAAGAAAAACTTAAATAATATTTGAAAGAAATGTCTCTGGTTATTACATGTGTCGTTGCCTTAAACCATTGCTTAAATACATCGGGTTTGAAACTTTACTTGATAAAATTACTCTTACTTTGGATTTAGAAGAAGAAAACCATTTTATGATCAAAGTTTAAAGCTAATTTTAACCAACATTTATAAAAAATGTTTAATGTTTATTTAGCATAATATGGTGAAACAACAAACATACATGAGTATATGAGGTATGCGTGCCGAAAGTTCAAGTGATCCAATGTTTGCTCTGTATAATACTTTAAGTGATGAATGTGATAAACGTTAATGTGATAACACTTCGAGTAGTGAACTCAGGAGGTATGGTGGAACGAACTTTTTATCTACTATGACCCCAGAAGATTTTTGACTTGTTGGCTTGGTGAAAAGGTAAGGAAGATCAATTTCCCATTCTATCCATCATAGTACGAGATTTACTAACCGTCCAAGCTTCCACGGTAGCTTTAGAATCTGTTTTTTCTGTTAGTGGTATGATTATATCAATACGAAGAACCTGACTCATTCCCGAAGCAGGTGAAATGTCTATTTGCTTGAAGATTATTTGAATGCAGCTGAAACAATACAAGACAAATGCTCACTTGAAGAAAAATTGGAATATAAAGCCGAAATATATGAAGACAAAGTAGACGATGGATTGACAACCAGAATGAACGATGTTGAAGCGGCATATGATGATTATCTTCGAAGTAGCTCGGGTGCGGGGGGCAAAGAATAAAAACATCTCAACACTCAACCGGCATATGATGATTACCTTCAAATGGAGGACTATGTTTGGTTTTATTTGTTTAATAAAAAATAGAATCTTAGTTGTTTTGTAATCTTTTATATGTATTTTTATGTATTTCATTTAGACGTTTAAAAGTTTAAGTATTTAACATAACTAAAAAGTTAAATGTTTTTTTTATATATTTCATTTACATGTTTAAAAGTTTAAGTATTTAATAAAATTACAAAATGTGAAATTCTAATTTTAGTTGTTTTGTAATATTTGTATGTTTTTATGTCTTTCATTTACATGTTTACAAGTTTTAAGTAATTTGGTAGAATTAAACGTATAAAGATTATAATTTAAAAAAAATTAAACCGAACCAATCCAAATCGGTTTGGATAGGTTTGGGTGTTATACGTCTGAAATCAGTTTATAAACCGAACCGGTTTGCGCCAAACCGGTTTGCCCTCCAACATAAAAAAACCTGTCCGGTTCTCAAACCGAACCGGTTTGGTAAAAAAAACCGGTTTGTTCACCTCAAGCTTTTACTAATCGTGTGTAGGGCCGTCTCAACCATTTAGGGGCCTGAAGCAAACTAAAATTTCAAGACCTTTTGTTATAAGTGTAACTGTATATTTTTGGGTATTTTGATGGCTCAATCATTTCGTATCCATAATGCAACAATAGCTTTTATTTAGTTTAGTACTCAATAGAGATGATACATATTTGAGTGTTTTAAAATATCGTGAAAAATATTCATAGAGCCTTTAACAAATCGTAAGGTTATAGGTTTTCTTGCAGTCTCATGGAACCCTATGTAACTTAAAAAAACTTGTTTTGGGTATGCAATTGTCACTCATGTTTATCAATAGTCAAATGCATGTTGTGTGTTAACCTAGTAAAAACTAAAGCAACAAAAGCCTTGTTGACACATCAAAAATCACACTTGAAGATTAGATATCACCAATGATTCAATGCCTTGTTGGATGATATAAGTAGTTCCATATTGTTCTTGCAAAGCCTACCAATATATCATAAACCACAAATCCACAATTACACTTTGACACAAAGACATATCGTTACCACATATGCATATTGCTTTAATGAGTTACAACATATTTCTAACTTGGTGAAGTGAAAAAGGCTAAACATGTATGGGTTACCTTACTGTTATGTAATGTTTCTTTCACCAACTTTGTTGGCCTAAGCATACTTCTTCATAATCTCCTTTCATTTGTGTTGCCATCTAAGCATCATTGTTGGTCCATTTCGAACATGAAGGAAGCGGTTCATTTAAAAGACCAATGATACCATGTTGCAAACATTGCTAAACATTAACACTAGTCCTAGAAGCCCAATTGAAAACATTGATAAACATTACTTTCACTTCCAAATCCAAGTTTGTATATATGCATGAAACATTAAGAAATTGAAGATGGAGAAACCAATCAAAGCCGGAGATTGACTCCACCATCTTCTCAAGTTTCATGGGTTTCTAAGAATCAAATCTAATTTATAAAAAATGCTTTCAAATCATAGGCATATAGCTTATAAATAATTTTGCAATCAATGAGTTCGTGTTCGGTTGTGGAGAAAAAAAAAACAGAAAACCTTGGCGATTAAGCTGAGATAGGTTAAAACAAGAGTTTACTTGGATAATAGTTGTCGACGACTTACCTAGCTTCCAAATTGAACTGCTCTCAACAAGCGACCAAACAATCAAATTGAAGCGCAAGGGATTTCCGTCTTAATCTCCATTCTATTGTCGCAACATGCATTTATGTGCCTCTGCTTGTAGCTTTGATTGTGTTGATGCTAACCTAATGTGTACTGTGTACAAATTGGAATTGAGGGCCATTCAAAACTTGGGGCCACAAGCTGATTGCTTCACCCATGTAAATAAAGGGTCGACCCTAATAATGTGTACCAATGTTATTAGGTTTGGATCGGACCGCCCGGTTGAACCGAGATCTGGTTGAGCCACCGGTCCGATCCACCCAACTCGTTTCCTTCTCCAAGAACTACTTCAGTGGTTGGATCGGGAACCAGTTCGGATCGAATTTTCAATTTATTATTTGTTTTATTTTAATGGATTTAATGGTTAGGTAGGATGATGAATTTCAGTGTTGGATATTATATATACATATATATATATATATACATACATACATACATATATATATATACATACATACATATATATATATACACATACATACATACATATATATATATAGACATACATACATATATATATATATAGACATACATACATACATATATATATATAGACATACATACATACATACATACATACATATATATATATATATATATATATATATATA
>BJCO01354996.1:0-15048 GCA_018326465.1 Flaveria floridana | reverse complement strand
CCATCACTATAATAAATAAAAAAGGCGAAATGGGATCTCCTTGCCGTATACCCTTTTCACAACTAAACTCGAACGTTGGGGACCCGTTCACAAGAACCGAAGATCTAGCCGAAGCTAAAATCCCTTTAATCCATTGTCGCCACTTCAAAGTAAACTCCATTTGCTCCATCATGGACAAGAGGAACTCCCAATTAACATTATCATACGCTTTATCGAAATCTATTTTGAATAAGAAAATTTTCTTATCCCGTTTCTTAGCCCAAGAAATCACCTCATTCACCATTAACGGACCATCAAGAATGTACCTCCCGGACAAGAAAGCCGACTGCGTATCCGAAACTACTTTACCCAAGACCAACTTTAGGCGATTCGCCAAAACCTTAGACACAACCTTACTAATACTCCCAATCAAGTTAATTGGTCTAAAATCCGAAAGCTCAACCGGATCGCCAATCTTCGGAATCATAGTTATAAACGAAGACCCAACCCCCGAACTAAAAATACCCACCTCATGAAAATGCCGCAACACGTCATTGAAATCCTTCTGAAAGTCATCCCAAAAGGCTCTAATAAAACGAAAGTTGAAGCCATCCGGCCCCGGTGCTTTGTCTGCGCCACAACCAAATACCGCGTCCTTTATCTCCTGGCTAGAAAAACTCCGAATCAGTAAATCGGCATCATTAAAATCCAATTTTTTTAGCCCATAACAATCCAGTTTAGGTCTCACGAATAAAGATTCTTTGAACTTGCGCCTATAGAAACTTCTGACCTCCCTCTTCATGATCTCCGGCTTCGTTTCCCAAACCCCCTGAACTAACAAACCCGGGATATAATTAGACGCCTTCCGCTTATTTATACAACCGTGAAAAAATCTGGTGTTATCATCACCAAACGCAGCCCAGTTATTTCTTTTACGATGAAAAAATACTATATTAAGTGTTCATTTAAAATACTTTATTATTATATTAACATCTTTTATATCAACAATTATATCTTGGAATAACAACCTACTTATTTAACTCACAAGTTTATTTATTGTATCAAAACAAATTAGGCGGTTCTACTAAGCAACCACAAACACCCATAACCAATCATAGATGTTATTACCGTTAACCACTCCCTCCGGTCGTTGACACACTAGACTGAAAGTTTGGTGATAAAAAAAGTAAAGTTAGAATAGGAAACAAAAAGAAAAGAATACTGATCTCCACAAAGTCTTTAATTCTATTCAGGAGGAAAGAGAAAGTGAGAAGAGAGAGAATTGTAAAATAAAAGAAATGCCATCACAAGAAGAATCACAAGAGGAGATAAAGAAAGGTGTAGAGCAGTGGAAATGGTCTGAAATGCAAGGTCTTGAACTTGTTTCTGAACACCCAATTTCAACTTCAACTTCAAATCAAAATCAAAACTTTGACTCACACAGTGATCAAGAAGCTCAAAGCACCCAACAGAAAAGAATGGCAATGGAAGGTGAGGGGCAAAATGGTAATAATGATGGGGGGGAGACAGAGAAGAAGAAGAAGGAGAACAGCAGCAGTGCACCAACAGTTGGATTTGGGGAGTTGTTTAGATTTGCAGATGGATTGGATTATGTATTGATGGGAATTGGAACAGTTGGTGCTTTTGTTCATGGCTGTTCTTTGCCTATTTTTCTCAGATTCTTTGCTGATCTTGTTAATTCATTTGGGTCCAATGCAAGTAACATTGACAAAATGTCTCAAGAAGTCTTAAAGGTAACAACTTTCTTCTGTTTTCACAAAGATTTGATTCCTTTTGTTCAAGTTCTTTACTTTTCTTAATGGGTTTTTGCAGTATGCATTCTACTTTCTTGTGGTTGGAGCTGCAATATGGGCATCTTCATGGGCAGGTCTTAAACTTTTCTTACAAATCTAGGGTTTTATTCTTAAAGATTCTTGAAAAGGAAATAAAGTTTGATATGTTTTGATTTTTTTGCAGAGATATCTTGTTGGATGTATACAGGAGAGAGACAGTCAACAAAAATGAGGATCAAATACCTAGAAGCAGCACTGAGTCAAGACATTCAGTTCTTTGACACTGAAGTTAGAACTTCAGATGTTGTGTTTGCTATCAATACTGATGCTGTCATGGTTCAAGATGCCATTAGTGAGAAGGTAAAAATCAAGTTTTTTTTTTTAATTTTAACTTTTCCTTTTGGAATTTAGGGTTACTATATAACTGTGTGTTTTGGTGTTGTGTGTTTATGGCAGCTGGGAAATTTCATACACTACATGGCAACATTTGTTTCTGGATTTGTGGTGGGATTCACAGCAGTTTGGCAGTTGGCACTAGTAACACTAGCTGTGGTGCCTCTAATTGCAGTAATTGGAGGTATTCACACCACCACATTAGCTAAACTGTCTTCTAAGAGTCAAGATGCTCTTTCACAAGCTGGAAACATTGCTGAGCAGGTGAGCCACTGTAGAATTACCCTGTTTTCATTGTTTTACTTTTTAAATATCTTTTCTTTTTCCCTTTAAAAACCAGTAGCATAACTTTCACTGTTCATCATATGAGCATTCCGTAATTTAAAGTATAACTTTCTTGCTTTCACCTCATCTGGGTGGATGACATAAATTGTAATGAAATTTAAAAATATTAACTACCTCTCTGTTCTTTTCCTGTTTGGGTGTGATGACTTGAGCTAAATAAGAAAACAAGAACTTTTCATGTCAAAAAAGGAACTTTGATCTGTTTCTACCTGGGTTGTGGTGAACTTGAACTAAATCAAGAAAGCTGCTATTTTTGCTCCATTTTTAGCTTGTTGCTCCTGATTTTAAGCTAATTTCACTTAAACAGATTCTTTTCATCGTTTTTTTTTAATTATATCTGGGCTTTGTTGAACTCGAGCTGAATTCATGATATTGAAAAACAGTCTGTTTTACCATTAGGGAATTTTCTTAATTTATCCAATTTTGCAGACGATTGTACAAATTCGGACTGTTTTGGCATATGTGGGTGAATCAAGAGCATTACAAGCTTATTCCTCTGCATTAAAGATCTCACAAAAACTTGGATACAAAAGTGGATTTTCTAAAGGATTTGGATTAGGAGCAACATATTTCACTGTCTTTTGTTGTTATGCACTTCTTCTGTGGTATGGAGGCTATCTGGTTAGACACCATCACACCAACGGTGGGCTCGCCATTGCCACCATGTTCTCTGTCATGATTGGTGGACTGTAAGTTCACAAATTCACAGTTAGTCAAGCCTTTGTCCTATAAATTATAAAAATGTAGCACTTTTCTAATCATATTTCCTCTATTTTAATCACATATTCATACAGTGCTTTAGGCCAATCCGCCCCGAGTATGTCTGCATTTGCGAAAGCTCGAGTTGCTGCAGCGAAAATCTTTCAAATAATTGATCACAAACCTAGCGTTGACAAGAACGCTGAATCGGGCATTGAATTAGAGTCTGTTTCAGGACTTGTTGAACTAAAAAATGTTCACTTTTCATACCCTTCAAGACCAGATGTCAAAATTCTTAATAACTTTAGTTTAAGTGTTCCTGCTGGGAAGACCATTGCCTTGGTTGGAAGCAGTGGTTCTGGAAAAAGCACAGTGGTTTCCCTCATTGAAAGGTTTTATGATCCTACCTCAGGTAATTGACAATGACTCTTCATTACTTCACTCCAACAAACATGCTTATGTACATTTATCTTTTCATATTGTACAACACCATGTTTGCCTTTTGAGTTTTGACACATCTTTAATTTCTCTGACAAATTTGATCTGCCCTAATGTTTGGGGCAGTACAGTAAGATTTTCTTTTATACAGAGAATTAATAGTTTTGTATGACTTTTTTTACAGGACAAGTAATGCTTGATGGTCATGACATTAAGGGACTAAAGTTGAAATGGTTAAGACAACAAATTGGGTTGGTTAGCCAAGAGCCAGCACTTTTTGCCACAACCATTCAAGAAAACATACTTTTGGGTCGACCCGATGCATCCATGGTTGAGATTGAGGAAGCGGCTCGTGTTTCAAATGCTCATTCATTCATTATTAAATTATCTGATGCCTATGAAACTCAGGTCAAGTCAACTTGTGCACTATAAGGGTATTTTGGTCATTTTACGCGCTGGGACCGATCAGTGTCCTTCTTGTTCTTGAAATTGCTTAAGTGTGGGGCCTACATGGTGGAGTGTGTTGGGGGTAAAATAAAATCACTTTTCTTAAAAAGATGAAAAATATGATAAGTTGATTGCTTTTTGGTTGCTACATTATTACATGTCATAAATTCGGTGAATGGGCCATTTGGTCAACAGAAAAACCGTAGCTTTTGGTTCAAAAAGTCCCAAAAAGTCAAACTGTGGGGGGGCTGAAACTTTCTTTAACTAAGGACATTCATTAATGGATTTGATGTGTTTATACAACATGGTTTTAAGTCAACAGTGCATGTGCAATCCCATTATACTAAGCATGGGAGTGGCTGACCAAAAAGTCAAACACTAAAATGAACCATAATTAAAACAAAATCAGAGATTTAGTTTGACCAGGAGCATGTTAAGGGAACGCTTGAAGCATCACAAATGAAGCAAATAATGCAAGATTAGTTGATTACATAAACAATAAAATAAAGGATGTATTAGTTTCAATTAGTTGACTAATTTATGAAATTATTGTAAAGATTTGATTTTATTAAAAAAAATTAATATTGCAGGTTGGGGAGAGGGGATTACAACTATCAGGTGGTCAAAAGCAGAGAATAGCAATAGCAAGGGCAATGTTAAAGAATCCAGCAATCTTGCTTTTAGATGAAGCGACGAGTGCTTTGGATTCTGAATCTGAAAAGTTGGTTCAAGAGGCGTTGGATCGGTTCATGATTGGGAGGACAACTCTTGTGATTGCCCACCGTCTCTCAACCATACGGAAGGCGGATCTTGTGGTGGTTTTACAGCAGGGTGGTGTTTTGGAAATGGGAACTCATGATGAGCTTTTTGCAAAGGGCGAAAATGGTGTATATGCTAAGCTTATAAAGATGCAAGAGATAGCACATGAAACTGCTATGAATAATGCCAGAAAGAGTAGTGCAAGGTAGTTCTTGATCTCATGTGAAATACTTGATACAGTACTTTTTAAAAAATTAATGGAACTGATTTGCAAATTAAAACCTAATACCATTTTACTTTTACCAAGAACTTTAATGATACATTGTATATCTTAATATGCATGCTAGATTTGAAGTTAGTGGCAAGATCCTTATCAAAATATTTATCACAATGCAAATTGGTTGGTTTGACTTCAAAAGTCAAACTGACTTTCACTCTTGCAACTAGTATATATTTGTAGTTTGACTTTTGAGGGCTATGGATGAGGATTCAACTTGAATACAATACTGATTTTTTAATAGAGAAATACCATTAAAATCTTTGGTTTAATTTGGTTATGGCTGGTTTGACTTCAAAAGTCAAAACTTTAACAAGTGTGATCTACAGACTACAATTGCTCATTTGTTTAACATTTTTTTGTTGTGTTTTAGGCCTTCTAGTGCAAGGAATTCAGTCAGTTCACCAATTATCACTCGAAACTCGTCTTATGGTAGATCACCATACTCCCGACGGTTATCAGATTTCTCCACATCAGACTTCAGTCTATCAATTGAAGGTGGATACCCAAGTTACCGCCACGAGAAGCTTCCATTTAAGGTGCAAGCAAGTTCCTTTTGGAGGCTTGCTAAAATGAACTCACCTGAATGGACCTATGCTCTGATTGGTTCAGTGGGGTCTGTCATTTGTGGGTCCCTAAGCGCCTTTTTCGCTTACGTGTTAAGCGCTGTCCTCAGCGTGTACTACAACCAAGACCATGCCTACATGATTAGAGAAATTGGGAAATACTGTTATCTGTTAATCGGGGTCTCATCGGCTGCACTCATTTTCAACACCTTGCAGCATTACTTCTGGGACGTGGTTGGAGAAAACTTGACTAAACGGGTCCGGGAGAAAATGCTGGCTGCAGTTTTGAAGAATGAAATGGCGTGGTTCGATCAGGAGGAGAATGAGAGCTCTAGAATTGCAGCTAGGCTGTCTCTTGATGCTAATAATGTTAGGTCAGCGATCGGAGATCGGATATCAGTGATTATGCAGAACTCCGCCCTCATGTTGGTGGCCTGCACTGCAGGTTTTGTTCTTCAGTGGCGGTTAGCACTCGTTCTTGTTGCTGTTTTTCCTCTGGTGGTTGCAGCTACTGTTTTACAGGTTTGTCTGTTATTTCAGTTATTTCAGTTATTTCAGTTACTGGTCTGGTGACCTGAGTTTTAGTTTCTTACCTTACTTCTCGTATGTTGTTTTTGACAGAAAATGTTTATGCAAGGATTTTCGGGTGACTTAGAAGGCGCTCACTCGAAAGCCACACAGTTAGCAGGGGAGGCAGTGGCGAATATGAGAACCGTTGCCGCGTTCAATTCAGAGGCAAAGATTGTTGATCTTTTTACAGTAAGTCTCGAGAAGCCGCTTCGTAGATGCTTCTGGAAGGGGCAGATAGCGGGGAGTGGGTTCGGGATAGCTCAGTTTTTGCTCTATGCTTCATACGCCCTCGGCCTTTGGTATGCATCTTGGCTCGTTAAGCACGGTATCTCGGATTTCTCAAAGACGATACGCGTGTTCATGGTTCTCATGGTCTCAGCAAATGGTGCAGCCGAGACGCTAACCCTTGCTCCTGATTTTATCAAGGGTGGGCGCGCGATGAAGTCGGTTTTCGATCTTCTTGACCGGAAAACCGAGATCGAGCCCGATGAGGTAGATTCGATCCCTGTCCCTGACCGTCTTCGGGGTGAAGTGGAACTTAAACATGTTGACTTTTCTTACCCAACTCGCCCAGATGTCCCGGTGTTTAGGGACCTCTGCTTACGAGCTCGGGCTGGGAAAACTCTAGCCCTCGTGGGCCCGAGTGGTTGCGGGAAGAGTTCGGTGGTGGCATTGATACAAAGATTCTACGAACCATCGTCGGGGCGTGTGATGATCGACGGAAAAGATATCAGGAAATACAACCTAAAGTCGTTAAGGCGCCACATGGCCATCGTCCCTCAAGAGCCCTGCCTATTCGCAACCACGATCTATGACAACATTGCATATGGACACGAGTCAGCAACCGAGGCTGACATCATCGAAGCAGCCACCCTCGCTAACGCTCACAAGTTCATCTCTGCATTACCTGATGGTTACAAAACATATGTCGGGGAAAGAGGAGTGCAACTCTCGGGTGGGCAAAAGCAAAGGGTCGCCATTGCAAGGGCGTTTCTGAGAAAAGCTGAAGTGATGCTGCTAGACGAGGCTACAAGTGCACTTGATGCAGAGTCTGAGAGATGCATCCAAGAGGCTCTTGAGCGCGTTTGCTCAGGGAAAACAACCATTGTTGTGGCACATAGGTTATCGACAATAAGGAATGCTCATGTAATCGCAGTGATCGATGATGGGAAAGTGGCTGAACAAGGGTCTCACTCGCACCTGTTGAAGAATTACCCTGATGGTTGTTACGCGAAAATGATACAGTTGCAAAGGTTCTCACATGGGGAAGCTGTGAATATGGCTTCAGGGGGTTCGGGTTCGGGTTCGGGTTCGGTTTCGAGTTCGAAACGCCAGATAGATGGTTAGTCAGTTAAAAGTGACACATTTGAATCATACAAAAACTTGATTTTGGGTTTATATATCATTTGGTATAGTAATATTAATAGTGTTTGTGTATGATTTGATGATGTTATCATGGTATATCTTTGGTTAAAGAGGGTGAGAATGTGATGGATGTTCCAATGAACTGATCGCTTTTTCATATCTACAAACGGTAAAAGAAAATGAGGTGGCATATATAGCCAAAACAATTAACAATGTAATCTTATTATAAAACTTTTTAACTTAAAGGAAGTAAATTGTTTGCCGTTATAACCATTCTCGCCGCGACAACCAATGCCTACGTTGTTGTCGTCGCCACCATCACCATGGCACCGTCAAACAACATACACCATCATCTTGCAGGCGTCGCTTTCGTCTCCCTCGCTGTCAGCCCTGTCGCCCCTCCAACGTCACCACCACCACCACCACCGTTGTCACCTTCACTGCGGACTGTTCCCTCTAGCCATCCTGAAAAAATAGTTTGCGAGTCTATTTTGATAATTATTTTTCTATACCGACACATTTTAACCTGTGCTCATTTAATAAGAATACTTTTGATTAAACCAGATAAATTTATTTTTTAAAATGGTGCGTTTTGATCGAACCTATTCAGACTAGAAATTGTTTTGACTCGTTACATAGTCCGCCTTTTTTGCTACACTTACCTTTATCAAAATAATGTTTTTAAAATTATTATATCATTCTGAATGGATCTACAATTATGACATATATATATATATTCCATCACTATTGTCATAAATTAAGCGTTTCAAATTTAGAGAATTAAATGTTAAATTTACATATTGTAAATTTGACGAGTACAAAATTCAAAAGAAAACAAAAGCAAAGGTGTAAAAGTGGCAGAAGACCCAGAAAGTGAATTATTAGAAGCGTGCAAGCTACTTTCTGTTCTACTACAAATAATTTATCACGCCTTCTGTAAATCTCCACATCATGCAGTTACCAAAGGCCAAAAGCCCAAAACACACGTTGTATAAAGTTAAAAACCCACACGCATTTGTGAATTTTTAATTAACAATAAATTAAATTCAAGTAGGTGTAGTTACGGTATGCCAAATAACAATGGATACATAATTATTATAAGAAAGATATTTAAATAAAAAGTGTATTTTTGCTAGAAAGTGTGAGAAAACATAATGATTCAAAAAAAAATCACAAAAAAATTATATCTCATAATCTTTATCGAATTTCAAAAAAAGTAATTCCGAGCTTTTGTTCTCCTAACCATACTCACTAAGAAAAAAAATAAATAAAAAATAAAAAAAATTTAACGTTTTTTTACTGTGTTATGTATAAAATACAGAATGACGTCATTTTGTCATAAAAACACACAATGAATTTTTTTTTATTTTTTTAATTTTTTCTTAAAGAGGACGACGAGAGAAACAGACTCCGAAGTACTTTTTTGAAATTCGATTTAGATTGTAAAATATAATTTTTTGGTGATTTTTTTAGTCTAATTGTATGTTCTCACACTTTGTAGTAAAAATATATTTTTATAGAAAAACATCACCCTTATTATAAACTAAGTAGCAAGGTTTCTCATATGGTACTAGCAACAAGGACGATACTAATTATTTTAGAACAGTTAACTCACATATTTTCGGAACCTACTCTTAAATCTAGATGAAAGTGGTGTAAAGCCATTAAATCTTTACCAACCGTACGGATGAGACGTTATAAAAATATAAAATGGCTTGTGTCATGAGCACACGTCACAAAGTCACGATAACCTGAAACCAAGGAGGCAAGGAGGCAGTGAGCCCATTCCCTAAAAGAAAATTTTCTAAAGCCCAAAAGGCCCAGTGGGCCTAAAATGACGTCACAAAGCCTGATGGAGCATTAACAAAGTGCCTTTGAAACTTGCACATCAAGCAACCTAAATAACATGTTCTTACTTTCCTTCACTGATTTACTATCGAATATTGTTGCTTAATGAAGATCTATCCCGTCAAGTGGGCCCAAACCTTGCAAAATTTTCGGACGAAATACATAAATATTTTCACTTTTGATTGACAAAACAGGGGGGCCGGAAGTAATCTTCGCCTATGCCACCAAGCGTGGTCACAAGACCACCTCCCGGGGTCCCCTTAAGGCAAGTAAACAGTTATTGTACATGCTAGAAGTCGAGTGACGGGAGCGTTGGGAGGAAACCAGGTGGACCATATCGTCACATTAAGTGAAGGGAGAAGATTTAGCTTCAACACTTACTAGTTTATGATAGCGTTGAACATATACCAGTTTCAAATTCTAATAGTTTTACTCAATTGCGGTAACAAATATTCACCAATACAGATTAGGGTCGGGGAGAATTTAGTGTGGTTGGGGGTAGCTTAGTAATTTTAATTTGTATAAATTCCAATTCCATCCCTCATTTCAAACCAAACACATTGCGGCTTTTTGTTGGAAACTATTCCAATTCCTTTAAATTCTATTTCCGGTTTAAAATTTAATTTCTTTTAAAAACATTTACATAAACCAAAGAGCCCTTAATGTTTTTCATCTGAAAATTTAATACTAACTTAGCTCCATTGTTTGAATATTAATGCAAACAGGCAATATATTTATCGTTGATGTTTAAACATAACTTAAATATAATCAACCTCGATCTCAAAGTGAAGAATATATAATTTTTTGTCACCTAACACATGTAGCAGTAATTTTGTTATATAGTTATAACAAATGATCATATAAATTAAATAATATTTCCAGGAATTATATTCGGAACTCCACATAACACAATCAATGAACTAAACACAACAAGAAGGACTTGAACCATCATAGACGGGTTGATACTGTATTTATAAAACTATACTTTTCTGAATCATTACTCACTTTTTCGCTAACGAAACCGTCGGCAAATGTCAGTGGTAAAAATATCACTCATGGTTAGGTTTTCTGCAAAGCGTCACTAACATAAGCTAACCTGTAAGTTGTAATAGCTTTCACCGACAAATAAAACTAATAGAATTACCATCAGTGATACTCGTTAGTTCAGTGTTGTAAGGTTAATTAAATGGCTCATTTGATTGTAGGCTTACAAGAATATGTATATACATTAACAGTACCTAAAAAACATTGCTCATTAGATTGTGTCGGGTACCAGAAATATACATAAATAGTTATTTGATAACAACATTCGCACTACTAAAGATATGTGATCGTTTTTCCTAACATTATATTTCATAAATACAAATAAATATTGTACTTTATCATTTTCTTTATACATAACATAAAAAAAGGAATTTGATAAGAATGTTCGCACTACTAAAGATATGTGTTGGTTATCAAAACATATGACTTATTATAACTTGAAAATATTTTTCACCCTTTTGTAATTTAGTGAGTTAAAAGATAGATTGTCCAGAGTACTATGGTTTGACCTTTTGAACAAATCTCAAAGATGAGTTCCAAGTTATTAAAAATCTTATGTTTTACGAAATTTGTGAGATAAAATTGTTTATCAATTAAGATGATTTCAAGTAACAATCATAAAGCACACTAGAAAGTCTTGTGTTTCTAACCACAAATTTGGTCTGAAATTAGTCGAAAAGACTGTTTTCGGCAATTTCTAACGGGTCCTAGTGTAAATACACCATTGACCTCGTAATTGCAATTTACTTTGTCTAAACAACCATTTACATGAGTGTAAACTGCATTTTTCATTCATGTACACAACCGTTTATAACGGTGTGTGATCATGTATGAAACCAGAACTCTTTATAAAAGATAAACTAAAAATACGAATAATGATAATAACAAGAATAATTAACCTAATAATGAAACATCAAACCTATCATGAAAACATTCCAACTCTTAATGAAGTCGATCTTACCTACGCATGGCGTATGAACATTAATCCATTCCATGTATCTTCCTCTTATTTTCACCATTTACACACACGACACGCATATGCATACAAGCATATGTCTATATATGTGTGAAGAGAGAGCGATGACAGAATTAATATATAAAGATGACATTTTGTCTGCAGATACACCTGCACCTCAGACCTCTCAAACCCTCGAAATTAAGCAACTTACGAGAGACGATAGCAAGTAAGGTGCAGGTGCAAATGCAGATAAAAGTTGAAAAACATCTTGAGAGAAAAACAAACACATACACATACACTATAAACAAATACTTATATTTATAATATTTCAGGATATGCCAGCAGCAAACGAATTCAAGACGTACTGGTGAATTGAAGTGGTGATAATATATTCCTTTTAGTTATCATGTGTAACTTGTGCATAAAAACTTGTATATCACTGCAAGCATCTGTCTATTTTAGCTTTAATGTTCAGTAATCTTAAAAAAAAGATATTTATTTATGACTTCTGAAGTTGATTACGTTAATAAAGTTTCTTTTAGTTGCTTTCTGATTCAAAACTGTCTTTAACAAGTGTTGTGTCTTTTCTCCGTATAAAATACAAACAGCTTGTTATACGCATGTGATTTAGACAAATTCCTTTGATTAATAATTACTATTTTAATATCAAAATACAAGTAAGAGAGCTTACAAATCACATCCAACTTCATTGTTACTATCTTGCAATTCTTTTATTAGTTGTAAGATTAGTACGTAAATGGCAAGATAAAAAGTGTCCTAGGAAAGATGAATTTGTAGCACTATATATTGTAGTGGCACGTACAAATAGACAATTATATGAGCATTTTTATATTTTAAACTGACACAGATAACCTTAAATTGAGTTTCCATGTATCAACAAATTTCATTTAATAATGTTCATATTATGATATACATTAGGAGACATCCCTTATGTAGTTTTTATAGTTTAGTTTTTGAATAACTTATTGTTATCATATTAATTAATTAAATGGCTTACTCAAAATCTTTAACTTCGATAATTTGAAGAGTGACTTGTGTTTTAAATCGTAATTATATTTAGAGCTAGCTCAAAACTATGAAAAAAACTTAAAAAAAGCTTGCTCGAGTGCAGCTCATTTACAAACCGAGCCAGCTCGACTCGAATCGCTCAAAACCCAAGCTAGCTCGGCCCGAATCGTTCAAACCGAATCGTTTCAAACCCAAGCTAACTCGACTCGTTTAAACTCAAACCAGATAGATTTAGCTTGAATTATTTTTTTTAATAAGTTATGAGTTGTGAATTCATTTGGTTAGTCTACTCATTGTTTTATAATAGCAATATTTATATAAATTTAAGTTTATACCATAATTCTAGCCAAAATACCCAACAATATATACTCACTTGCCAAAACAAAGTATGCAAATATTCAAATGATTCGTGACTAGAATCTCGCTCGAAAAAGCCAGCTTGAATTCAACTCGTGAGTCAGCTCGGCTCAAATCGTTATAAACCAAGTTGAGCTCAGCTTGCTCGTGAACAACCCTAATTATGTTGTTTAGTTGTTTAGTTTTTGGATGACTTAATTATTGCTATCATATTAATAATGTTCATTTTACATAATTTCAACCATGGGCAGGAGATTTTCTTTGTAATTAAGAAATTACTCGTCTACCAATGATCATCTTCCCAAATGATTGATGTGAGATACCCAAGACTTATTAAAATGAGAAGTTATTGGGTTCAATGCCCACATGTCAGAAAAAGAGGTTTCACGTTAGGCTAAGAGTTTTTCTCACCTACGTAGATTTCATCCTGAAGATGGTCTCGGGTGCGGAACTGATGGAGGCGGACCGACGTACAAGCTTCCCTTAGGGGACGTGCCAAGCTAGAGGCCAAAGATTTCATACTTAAGTAACAAAGATGATTGGATGGGACATTGGTGTGTCAGTGATATCTGCCTCAAGTAACATAAAAGTATTTTGGTTGCATTAGTTGTGGATGAAAGCACAACTCCACAGTTAAGCATGCTCGAGTGAAAGCAATCTTGGTTTAAGCGACCTCCTCATAAGTTTCACCTCAGGCAACCAAAAACCAATCCAGAAGCTCTTAGAAGATAGAGCATACAAAATTGATAGTGTGAGAGCCCGAATGTTACAACTGGTATCAGAGCCACTTATAACTATTGTGACGTTTGGGATGGTAGGAGAAACTCATCAACAATGGTGACCAACTAAGGGTGTTTAGAAAGACACTTTGGGCAAATCTCGCATCCATGATTGAGATGGTGACACAAACCTCCTTGACCACAATAAGTCCTTTTTTTTGGTTGGGGTGGGGGGGTTGTGGTTCTAGCACAATAGGTAAATTGCATCATCTGTATATAAGAAAGTCTAGATTGATCTATTTTAAGTACCATTATCGTGTGTTAGGTACATTGGCTATGGATGATGGGAGAACTTTATATTTAAATACGTTTGGGTTGAAACAATTCGGTGATGAATGATCTCCTGAAATATTTTCACTCAACAAGAAAAAATAAATCCGTAAGTTGCTATAAGACAAAACTGAGAATATTAATAATAGTTTCATTCTTGTTTAGTTACAACCATGATTAAAATAAATACGTGTGATCTAGTTTCATTCTTGTTTAGTTACAACCGTGGTTAAAATAAATATATTTCTAGAATGTTTTCATGACTATGATATCTTTACAGCGTTCAACAAAAAAGAACAATTATCTTCTTCTATGAAAACGTCAATTCTTTATAATATCATTGCATTATTAGAAAAATACCCTATACACAGTGGCGGATTCAGAATTTTTTTTACGGAGATGAAAAATTTAAGGGTCATTTTGGCTATCGCAATATAACATATATTTTTTCAGTCCGGTTTGAGTCAGATCGGGTCGGGTTGGTTCATTGATGTAAAATCATTAAAATGGTTCCCAAACTCGTGAAAGTAGTGATGTGTGATGTCTGAAACAATTATACTCATAAAATTGGTGGTATGTTCAACATGTTTGAGATCAATCATGAAACTAATTTAAATTCAACATGTATTATTATCAAATATATTTATCTTGATATAATTTTTTTCTTCCTACTAATTACATTTGAGGGTGAAATTTCAAAAATCCATTCGATTACAAACTCGGTTAGTGAGAAAAATATAGTTCGTCGGCATGTCGGAAGATCACCTGATTTCATTGTAGTTACGCTCCAAACAATGTATTTGAGATAATTTTGCTCTTTTTTTAGTTTCAAGAATTTAAAGGTGGGCGATTGCAAAATTTTATGGGGGCGCACTACAAGAAAAGCTCGCAATAGCGGCGACTGTTTTAGCGGCGACGGCGACTATTAGCGGCGACACCATTAGCGGCGACGCCAATAGCGGCGACATGTCGCCGCTAATGAGTGTCGATCCACCGTCCATTAAATGAGTGTCGATCCGCTAATTAGCGGCGACGCCAATAGCGGCGACATGTCGCCGCTAATGAGTGTCGATCCACCGTCCATTAAATGAACCGGATCTAGCCGTTAATTAACACTTTGATCTGACGGCTG